>JAUJPP010000005.1:16064427-16093581 GCA_030562195.1 Nipponacmea schrenckii | reverse complement strand
GAATGGGGAATCTACATTTAAACTTGATGATGGTATGGAATATATTTTAGGATTGGGTGTAGATGGTGTAGCAGCGTCGTCAGTGTTTTTTGTTGACGTTTTCTTAGACGGCGTTATTTTCTTGAAGTAGAGAACAATTAGTTTGGTTGGTACTTCTGATGAACTTGATATAGTGTCTGATTGAGTTGGTAGATCTTTTGGCGTTTCTGCTTCTGTAGACTTCTGGGCTTTCTGCTTTTCACGGTAAGTATGGCAATAAATTTTATTTCTATCTCTGTCGATTTGTAATCTTTTGTTATCTTTTTCATATGCCGGAACCCGGTACGATACTTGACGAAACTTCTCTTTATTTAAATAGTTTGGATCCTTCAACTTCTTTCTATCCCTATATTGTTTTTGAATTTCAGCTCTTGTTTTACCTGTAATAGAACAGATAAATATTTTCAAACAATTATTTCCACTGGATTGTTCTTTTACATCACAAACAATAATAATCCAGTCTATAGTATTTGAAGATTTAAGAATAAATATTTAAAATAAATGCATTGAGACAGATACGTTACGCATTTCAACATATACGTTACCTGACCATTAGAGCAATACAATAACCGAAAGTTTTCCAACTAAACATTATGTTATGGATTAACATTTTTAAATGTTGCATGTAATAAAATAACCCCGGATCCATGTATAATTAGAAAATAACAGTTAACACAAATATAACGGATACGTTACGTTCTGCCAGAGATACGTTATCATACATTAGGACATTAGGACGTCGACAGTTAGTAGTAATAGAACTTACAGATATCCGGCACCCCTCCGCTTCGCTTCGCTCCGCCCCGGGAGCTACCGGATATCTGTAAGTTCTATTACTACTATTGGCCCACCCGCCCTCCCTTTAAATAACCAAAAAATGTCTTAAATAAACATTCACTTTAAACTTCATGATATATTATTAACTAAATTATTGTTTAATCAATATTTCTTTAACATTCTTGAATATTCTGAACTTTATTAAATCGTCGTAATAGATCACACCTGTTACTTGCCAACTCATTTTGAAGCCGGCCGTGTTAATGTACAGTTCAGTTTCTGTTTACTCTAGGTGTAATATTCTTTGGACAAGAGATTAACAGAATTATATCCAATTAAGGTATGTAATCTCTAAATCTAATATTAACAGTTTAATTATATCAAATTTTCGTTAGTTTGTCAATTCTCAAATTAAAATGAATGGTTTCAGAAATCGAACAATGGTTCAAAAGAATTCTGAAGAAGTAACGTTCTGGAAACTAATGAGATTTGAAAATATTTATCAATCTTATCTAAAACGGGTCTAAGATTCTGTTTAGAAAGGTGAGTGTGTAAAATATTTAATAATAAATTCTCCATTTCATGTTTCAGGT
Source organism: Nipponacmea schrenckii (assembly GCA_030562195.1). Classification (NCBI taxonomy): domain Eukaryota; kingdom Metazoa; phylum Mollusca; class Gastropoda; family Lottiidae; genus Nipponacmea; species Nipponacmea schrenckii. Next base: position 16,092,172 of record JAUJPP010000005.1, on the reverse strand, counting down.
TACGTGGCAAGTATTCCACCAGATGTTATGAATAATCAATAATACAGTATTGACTCAGAAATATGTGTAATGTACCATGTGATCTTATTAACATAGAAAAGGAATATCATTCCTCTGAGACTGCGTATTGGAGTATCTTATTAACATAAAATAGGAATATCATTCCTCTGAGACTGCGCAGTTGACTAGTAACTGAATAACAACATCCGTAACTAAGGACCCGTACTAGTAGTACGCTTTTCGATCATGCGCAGTTGAGAAAACAATTAATAATAATTTATGATAATGTTGTATTGATTATGAACCTTTGAATTTATTTATACTTGTAATAAAATTCTTTTGTTTGTATTTCTTTTATCAAATCTATTGTATTAAAAATATGGGATTGATTTTAAAGCATGAAAAGGAAAAGTTCAATTACACTGGAGATGGTTTCTTCTCTGGATTGATGTCCCTTATACCAAAGGTTACATCATTCGTAACTCGAAACAAAGACCTTATATCCTCGGGGGCAAAAGCTATATCTTCAGTGGGGCAAGCAGCGAGTTCAATTAGCAAATCTGTCCAACAAAAAAATGAATTAGATGAATTGCGCAAAATAAGAGAACTTAGACAAAAAGCGAAACAAGGCCAAGGATTTAAGGTGTTGGGATAAAGCCTAAATCCTCTTATTAAAAATGGCAAAACTAGACCCGATCTTTCAACTTTATGAACCAATAGAATATACATTCAATAAAAAAAAAGAAGACTACATTATTATATCTCCAACTGTTGGGCCCAAAATCTCAGATTAATGACGGAGGTAGAGTCACATTTGAAATCAATTCGTTGTCCAATTGGTTACTTCTTTCCGATGCTTACTTCCGCTGTGATTTCAAAATTAAAGATGGGGCTCTAAATCAAAATCGATTTCCCCAACAGATGGTAACATTGGAGAACAATTTCTTCCCCTCTTTATTTAGCGAAATGGTTTTAGAAGCCGGTTCAAATATAATTGAAACAATCAAACACCCAGGTGAGTTTGACACAATACTTAAAACTCTTTTATATCCAAAAAATTATACAACGGCATCGGGTTGATGGGAGATGGGGAAATACAATCTCAACAAGAAAATGTGGCAGCAGACGCCAACCAGGCAGCAGTTAGAACTAGTGTTAACAATTTGATCAATATCACCAAATTTCAAAATAATGAAGGTTATAAACAGAGGGTTGTATTTTACAATAAACCTATTGATAGAAATAGCTGGGGTTCGTACATAAACTGGAATTTATATCCCTTCTTTGGATTACTTGAGCACAGGAAAGTGTACATTGGTCTACCCTTCAAAATCCATCTTCAAAGATTAATAAATAACGATAGAATATTTTTTGGAGAAAACAATTCAAATGCTAAATTAGAAATAACCGATATCCAATTATACGTGCCAGTAATAACCCCAACAATCGAAGTAGAAACAAGACTTCTTAGTAGTTTAAAAAAAAGATATTGAAATAGCATTTTTAAGAAGAAATACGATTGGATCGATAACAATCACAGGGGAGAATTTCACATGGCAAGTGACAAATACTACAAAACCAGCAAGATATTTAATACTTGGTTTCAAAAATCTTCCAGATTCACAAAAAAAAACAACAACAACCTTTTTAAAGTAACTGGTGACAACTTTGGAGATCCTAAAATAAAAAGGGTTCAAGTAAGATTAAACAATGAAAATTATCCAAATCAACCCTTAAAAATAAATCCTGACACGAAGGACTTTAATGAGTTGTATAGAAACTATAAGCTTATGAGCGAATTATTTGGAAATGTACCCAGTTTAATTATTTCGATTTTATTTTGAATTATCCTATATTTTGTTTTGATCTCTCTGCTCATAAAGAAGATTTGTTTAAAACAGGCGTACAGTTATCTGTATACATTGAAAAAACAGCAGGATATATGGTAGGGTATTGTCTCTTGTTAGAGGAATCTCGTCATATCATAAATATAATGGATATAAAGATGAATAGAATTGAATAAATTTCTAACTTTAAAAATGAAACCAGAAGTTTTAGTCGCTAAAATATTAGAATCAATCGAAAAAGGGAAACCGAAAACAATTACTTATAATGGTATAAAGATACATATTTCACAATCGGTGATTAACAAACTAAAAAATCATAAAGTACTGGACAATATTAATTATAATGAAATAGACAAGCAAGCTAAAGAAGGTGGGTTTCTATTTCTTCTCCCATTAATTTTCGGAGGATTAGCAGCTGCAGGTGCTGTTGCCGGTGGAGCTAGTGGTATAGCGTCAGCGGTAAATAAGAAAAAAGCCGAAGACGCTGCAAACAGAGAAAAACGAAGACATAATTTAGAAATGGAAAAATTAGCCAAAGGTTCTGGGATCAAGGATATCTTAGCAAGCGTTAAACAATTCAATCACGCAACCAAGAAAACAGTAAAAGAAGGTTTGTCTAAGTTAATTGATCAAATCGATACGGGTGAAACTGAGATTCAAAAAGAAGGAGAGGGATTAATACTTAAACACATTCGCAGTGGTGATGGTTTATTTCTTTCAAAATATAAAGGAGAGGGTATTGTATTAAATCCTCATTAAAAAAAATGGCTACAAAATTTAAACATTCAGATAGGTTTCCACAAAATCCAATGTTAATGTGTATTGTTGGTCAATCAGGATCAGGAAAAACTCACCTCTTATTTAAGATGTTGACAACACCAAAATTGTTAGATTTTAATTCCCTTTACATTTATACATCAACTCCAGATCAATTATATTATCAATTTCTGAAAGCCTTAGAATATTTACAAAAAGAAGACATACAGCAAATATTTCGAATTTATGAACAGGATGAAAATCTTCAAAATGATAAAACTCCTGAAGAATTTATAAATTATTGTATAAAAGAAAACAACCCATCATTAACACCTACTGATATTCAAGTTGTACTAACCAAGAACGTGAACGATTTAGATTTGTCTAATATCGATAAGAAAAGGAAAAACCTGATCATTTTCGATGACTGTGTAGCACAATCAAACCAAACAGTTCAACAAGAATTCTTTACTAAAGGAAGACATCACAATTGTCATTGTATATATCAATCTCAATCATTTTATGGAATGGACGGAATGTTTATTAGAAAGAACGCTAATTGTTTTATTTTGTTTGAATTAATTGATAAAGATCTATCTCAAATACTTCAATCAATAATTCATGGTATGGAGAAAGATGAATTTAAAAAACTTTGTAGAAGACAATGGAGCAATCCTGACGACCATGGATATATCTTTGTAAATACAAGAAAACCAGCTGGACAAAAAGTTATGACAAATATTTGTAATTAAAAAATGACTGATTGGAATAAAATATTAAAGAGAAATGAAGAGTTTATTTTCAAAATGGGATATATCCATTTTTAACATTTTGAGAAAAGGGCAAAAATCTCTCATACATTTGCGAATTAAGATAAAAAACTTATACCAACTGATTCTATAAAGATCAAAGGTTGGATTCTTGTCATTGAATTACCTAAAATCTCTGAATGAAATTTACCAATTAATAGGAACTTGAAAAAAATTTTCGTTTCAAAATGGGATATATCCACTTTGGTTTCAAAATGGGATATATCCACATTAGTTTCAAAATGGGAATATGCTTAGATTATTTAAACAAGGGACTCATCCCAAATAGCATACAGCTTGTGACAACAGAAGGGTAGTGTGGTGGAAGGTTGTGGGGTGGGAGGGTACAGGGGGAGGAGGGGTAGTGTGGAGGAAGGTAGTGGGGGGGGGGGGGGGCGGGGTAGTGTGGAGGAAGGTGGTGAGGAGGAAGGGTAGTGTGGAGGAAGGTGGGGGGGGGGGAGGTGGGAAGGGCTAGTGTGGAGGCAGGTGGAGGGGGGAGGGTAGAGGGGGAGGAGGAGGGATAGTGTGGAGGAAGGTGGGGAGGAGGGGGAGGGGTAGTGTGGAGGAAGGTGGGGGAGGGGTAGTGTGGGGAGGAGGGGTAGTGTGGAGGAAGGTGGGGGAGGGGGAGGGGGGGAGTGTGGGGGGGAGGGGTAATGTGGAGGAAGGTGGGGGGAGGGGAGGAAGGGTAGTGTGAGGGAAGGGGAGGTTAGTGTGGAAGAAGGTGGGGGAGGGTAGAGGGAGAGGATGGGTAGTGTGGGGGAGAGGGAGGAGGGATAGTGTGGAGGAAGGTGAGGGGAGGGAGGGGAGGAGAGGTAGTGTGGAGGAAGGTGGGGGGAGGGGTAGTGTGGAGGAAGGTGGGGGGGGGGGAAGGAGGGGTAGTGTGGAGGAAGGGAGGGGAGGGAGGGGAGGAGAGGTAGTGTGGAGGAAGGGGGGGAGGAGGGGGAGGGGTAGTGTGGAGGAAGGTGGGGGAGGAGGGGTAGTGTGGAGGAAGGTGGGGGGAGGGGAAGGAGGGGTAGTGTGGAGGAAGGTGAGGGGAGGTGGGGGGGGAGGGGAAATATTTGCAATTAAAAATGACAGATTGGAATAAAATATTAAAGAGAAATAAAGAATACATTAAAACTAAAGATAAAATAAAATCTAAAATTGAAGATAGAAGATTATCGCAAATGGGAATGGAGGAGAGTTTATCAACTTTATTTAAGCCTCTATTAAAACAACAGCAAGAAAATACTCCACCGCCTGCTATAGAAAATGCCCCACCTCCTGCTATACAAAATGTCCCAGAAAATGAATTTATAATAAAGTCACTTGATGATATAAAACGTTATTTTTCAAATCCTGACCCAACATTACAAAAGTCTATTAAACCAGTTGTGGATGATTATGGGTTATTATTCAATGGTTATCGAATATTGTTTGATCATCGTTACCCTCAATTCAAGATAGATACAAAACCCTTTATATATAAATTAACACACGGAATAATAGATTTGATGAACGGAGGGGACATTGCCATTGCGGAATACAATGATTTGATAGAATATTTTAAACTTCTTCACGCTATTAAAAAAACAGGAGCTCTAACAAATAGATTGAAAGAAGTAGACCTACATATCAGAGCAATGAATGATGTTGATGAATCGGATGAATATTGGGAAGAAAATCCAATCATAGAAGAAATAGATGAATTCAATAATTTGATATCTGGAGAAGGAATAACTATTTTATCAGATGATCCCGAACAATTACTTAACAGACTTAATGTAATTATTGAAGCAATGAAACATGGACATCAATCTGATTCAAATGAAATACACGCTATTTTAAAAAGATTATTAGAAAAGGGAATTATAAATAAAGACGATTATATTAATGTTTTTAAAAATGGATGAGGAGTTTTTCATAATAACATCTAAGTCCTCGAAAATAAGATTAACCCTAGATTATGAATGTGAACTAGATCCAAATAAAAACTATAAGTTAGGACTAAAATATTTTTCAGTTTACAATTCAATAAGAAATGTTAGTGAACAGAATAACCAATTGAAAATTTCTAAAGACAATGGGAGATCATTTAAATTATTAACATTATTACCAGGAAGTTATGAATATGTTTCCATCAACGAATTTATATCTCAATTTGTTGGAAGTCATAAGGACAAACCAAATATTGAATTCGAAGGTAATTTAAATCTGAACAAAATAAAACTAAATCTAAAAGACAAACATCAAGTAGATTTCAATGTAGAAAACTCAATAAATGAATTATTAGGTTTTGAAAAGAAATTGTATACCAAATCTACACTTGCTCCTTATAAAGCAAATATTGAAAACGACATCGATATTATCAATGTTCATTGTAATTTGGTTGATGGTTGATTTTTCAATAAAAACAAACAACAAATCATTTTCAGTATTCCAACGTTTACAGTTCCAATCGGTTATAGAATAATAGAAAAACCGTTTCAAACAACATATCTTCCAATAAATACCAAAGGTATTAAAGATATCAATTTAGATATAAAAGACGGACGTGGAAGGTATTTAGATTTTGGCGAGGAAGAAATATGTATTCAATTACACGTTTCCTCATCTTCATCTAAAATTATATAATCGTAATCATCGAATTCGTAATTTTCAACCATATTAACTTCATCTTTATTATTATAAGGATACATAATTCCATTTCTGTTTGGTGGTTTTCTTTTAATCAAATTCAAATTATGTTTGAATACTTTCTTTTGTTTATCTTTCGGAATTACCACACCATCTGTAAAACTTTTTTTCCAAGGTTTATCGAATTCATTTTCAATATCTTTTCCATTGGCTAATTGTAAATAATCTTCCACACTCAACTTTGATTTTGTATATCCTTTAAAAGTTTTCTTTTCCACTAATTCTCCGTTAGAAGTTAGAATGATATTGTATTTTACTTTTGGAGCTAAATATAAACCAAATATTATACCACCATCTCCATAATCATTCTTTCCTTTTCCATATTCCGTTTCAGAAGTTAATCCAGCTTTTTCTAAAATATCCCAATTCCTATCTGATATGTCCCTCTTGGTACCAGATTAATTTTTGAAATATGTCATTGTCTGCCCGGGTTAATTATCACTAATTAGTGGAATTTTGTAATACATCTTTTATGACGCGTACCAAATTTACCGCCAGAGATATCTCTTCGAACTTGTTATAACATTTGTGCCAGAATAATTTTTCTACTCAAAAATATGATTTTCTTTGTTCATTGGAACATATTTTTTGGGGTAAAAAAGCTCTTTTATAACAAAAACAAGTGAATTTTGAGAACTAACAAAAAATCTTATATAGTACTAGAATTTAATTATTTTCTATATTGTATAAATTGATGGAATCCTTTTTAGTGTATTTTGGAAAAAGTCTTATCAAATTTATGTATATTTTAAAGGTGAAAATGGTATATTTTATTCAGAAATCAGGGAAATTGTGATTTATATTGATATATGGTTTTTATTTCACTATATTTTCTTACAATGAAATCATAAGACATTTCATCCAACTGTGAGCATACAATTCATGTGTGAAATATTACTTGGGTGAAAAAAGGTCGTTTTGATGCTAAAAACAGGGAAATTGTAACTATAACAGATGTATTATTATAAAATCATTTAGTGGCTGTATGATCCTCTCATAAAAGAGTATGCATTGCAAAAAATGCAACGTAGTAGTGGAAACATACATTTTGGGTAAAATTCCCTGTTTTTGATGAAAAAAACAGGGAAATTGTAACTATAACAGATGTATTATTTTAAAATCATTTAGTGGCTGTATGATCCTCTCATAAAAGAGTATGCATTGCAAAAAATGCAACTTAGTAGTGGAAACATACATTTTGGGTAAAATTCCCTGTTTTTGATCCTTTAAAAGTTTTCTTTTCCACTAATTCTCCGTTAGAAGTTAGAATGATATTGTATTTTACTTTTGGAGCTAAATATAAACCAAATATTATACCACCATCTCCATAATCATTCTTTCCTTTTCCATATTCCGTTTCAGAAGTTAATCCAGCTTTTTCTAAAATATCCCAATTCCTATCTGATATGTCCCTCTTAGTACCAGATTAATTTTTGAAATATGTCATTGTCTGCCCGGGTTAATTATCACTAATTAGTGGAATTTTGTAATACATCTTTTATGACGCGTACCAAATTTACCGCCAGAGATATCTCTTCGAACTTGTTATAACATTTGTGCCAGAATAATTTTTCTACTCAAAAATATGATTTTCTTTGTTCATTGGAACATATTTTTTGGGGTAAAAAAGCTCTTTTATAACAAAAACAAGTGAATTTTGAGAACTAACAAAAAATCTTATATAGTACTAGAATTTAATTATTTTCTATATTGTATAAATTGATGGAATCCTTTTTAGTGTATTTTGGAAAAAGTCTTATCAAATTTATGTATATTTTTGAGGTGAAAATGGTATATTTTATTCAGAAATCAGGGAAATTGTGATTTATATTGATATATGGTTTTTATTTCACTATATTTTCTTACAATGAAATCATAAGACATTTCATCCAACTGTGAGCATACAATTCATGTGTGAAATATTACTTGGGTGAAAAAAGGTCGTTTTGATGCTAAAAACAGGGAAATTGTAACTATAACAGATGTATTATTATAAAATCATTTAGTGGCTGTATGATCCTCTCATAAAAGAGTATGCATTGCAAAAAATGCAACGTAGTAGTGGAAACATACATTTTGGGTAAAATTCCCTGTTTTTGATGTAAAAAACAGGGAAATTGTAACTATAACAGATGTATTATTTTAAAATCATTTAGTGGCTGTATGATCCTCTCATAAAAGAGTATGCATTGCAAAAAATGCAACTTAGTAGTGGAAACACACATTTTGGGTAAAATTCCCTGTTTTTGATGTAAAAATAATATTCCAGTGATATGAAATCGAAATTAGATTTGTTTATATTTTTCGCGGCAATGGGAGACCTATTTCTAATAATAGCCTATTATCATAAGCATGAAAAGTAGATGTTTATCTTGTTTCATTCAAGAAATGAAAATTAGTGCCTTCTGAAACTTTTACGTTTAGAAACAAATAATCAGTTTTCGGCCTCACAATATATTTTTTTTCAATTTCTTTGGAATGTTTCATTGGAAAGAAAACGATTCGTTTCACTGAAACTAACTAACTAGGCTAGTAAGAGAGTAGGCTTTATTTTGACAACTCAAAAAAAACTTTATTGACTTCATGAATTCCATCAAAATATAATGAACGCAATGAGAAAATGTTACAATTAATTTATATTTTTTCTTTAAATAACGAAGAATCGTTTTTTAATTATTGAAGTGTAAAACGAAATGTAATAGCCTAGAAAAACTGAAAATAATCGTTGGACCTCGTGAGAGAAATTCAAGAATTTCTAAAATTAGACTATGACGTCATAAATATCTCATTAGCATAAAACAAACAAAAATTTCACATTTTATGGCTTCGAAACGAAATCACCACAAATTTATTAGTCGAAACTTCTTTGATTATTTACTTTAAGATAACTAAATCTTTTGCAATTCATCAACTTAAGAAATAACATTTATGCACATTAGTGCCGCAAAAAAAACGGTATTTACAATAAAACCCAAAGAGGGAACATATATAGATATATAGATCAACATATCGGGAAAACCTCATTTACATATAATAACTTACGGGATACGTAAAATTTTGGCAAAATTGTGTTCACAAAACAAAATATTTGCAGTCATCGCGAGCTCGACAAAAGTCGAGCACGGGATTTTGACGTCATTTTCTTAGCTCGACTAAAGTCGAGCACGGGTCTAAGAGGGATAAACTATCGGTATCAGTATAATATATTTCTGGTTTTTTTTATAATAAAAATATTCATTATTCGTTTGCTATGTGATAAGATGAATGAACCCAAGTGACTCGGAGTTAATCTTGTTGTTTTTGTTGGTTTGATAATTTCAGGTTGTTCCTTTTCTTTTTCCACTATATATTGTTGTTCATTTACTTTTTCATAATTTTTTATATTTGAATCAAAATTTGCTTTAAGAGTTTCTTCAGACCATAAATGAAATTCTGTAGTTATATCTTTCTGAACAGTTTTTCCGTATAAAGAATTGCCCAATAATTTCATACAGTCGCTGCCAACTAAATTTCCCTGTTGTTTATATTTGTTTCTTTCTTCCTTTAAAGTTAAAACATAGTCTTTAAAAGGAGGTGTTTTGAAATTTTCTTCATAGACTATCCCATCTAATATTTTGATAATGTTTCCACCAGCTCGAACAATTTCCTGTATGTCAACAGAAGTGAGAACGTCATTACAAAAACCATTTCTAAATCGTATCTTATCACCAGATTTTGTTTGGGGGTTATAATCCTCTATAACAGTGTAAGTTATTTTGTCTTTGGCTGGTATTGGTTGAAAAAACATATTTTTTGGATACTCAAACCAAACAGATAAAATAGCACACCTTGGTCTAAATTGTTGTTTATTGAAAAGCTTTACAAATTCTGCCTTTTCAGATTCTTTTATAGCTCTTGCTGATTCAGCTTTTGGGTATTCACCATCACACATAGCAGAGGCATAAAGACCGTTAGCGTCAAATGCCATTAATTTAGAACAAGAGATTTTCTTCAACTCTTTGTTAAAATCTTTAGTAGACTGTTGGTATTTTTTTGAATAACTCAATTATATCAGAATCAGTTGTATTTAATTGATGTTGTAGTACTTTACAAATTTCATCTAATTTATCCGATTTGAATTTTATTATGTTTGCAGAAACTCTACCTCCTTTTACAGAACGTCTGACATAATGTCTGATGAATGGATCTACGTGAGAATATACTTTTTCTCCTTTATACAGATTATACCAACCTTTAAGAGATAATGCGGGAGCTGTTAAATTATTTATTACACTTTGATTTATCATAGATGTCATAACTTGATTGTATTTTATCAAACATATGCCTAAACATATAGTATCTCTTTTAGCATAAGGTTCCCATTCTTCTCTTCGGGACTCCCAATTGATTCGTTTATAGACGCAATATCTAAATCAATCTTTCTTAAATTCATTGGTAATTCTGATGATTTTCCCCAATCTTTTAAACTTCTTGCAACATGTTGATATGAACAAGTGAAATTTATTTTTTGAAGATAATTGTTATTGTTGTTAAACTTCTTTTCATTATTCCATTTTTTCTGTAAAGACTTTTCTGTATATATATTAGATATTGGTAAACGAAGTATGCCTCTTGTGGTTTTGAGAGGACAGTGAGTTAATTTTGACATATTTTTTATAATAATCCAATTATCAAAACCACTACCATTATGAGAAACTAAAGTTAATTGTTTTTTGATCAACATTTCCTAAATATTTTAACATTTGATCTATACAATCTGTACCTACAAATATATGAACTATATTCATTATTTTTTCATAAAATTCTTCAGGAACATTATCTGTGGGTTTTAGATCTGGAAAACGACAATTTATTCGTTCTAATATTTTTCGTAGCTTTTCCAAATTGACTAAAGAGCATGCATATGGTATTGTTTTACCAGTTTCTTTTTCTGTATAGGTCTCGGAATCCCAAGAATAAAGAGTTTCAGGTTCGGAGTTTTGTGACATGGAAGCTGGATTAAATTCTGAAAAAAGTTTAATGTTTTCGTTAACACAGGATTTCCATACTTGTTTATAATTGTTTTCTATTTCATTTATTCCTAAACTTTTGTTATCTCTTTTTATCAAACAAAAATGATTTTTGTGTAAATACAAAACCCATTCTGATGGAGTGTTTATTTTTCTAGGATATAAAGTTCTATCTTTAGGGTTATAAATTTGGAACGAAGTTTCATTTTTTTCATTGAATTCTCCGATTCGAGCTTGAGTCATAATTCCCTTTCTGTTATGTTTTGAATAGGAATAAATAAATTTATTAAATTCGTTTGTTAAATCTCGTTTCAAAACATAATTTACACACTTGATAAAACAAGCTCCGTCAGTTGGAATATAACAATATTTTCCAACATATTCTTTTATTGTAAATAGCAATTGAGTTCCTTTTCCTATATTTGATCATTTGAACATTAAAGAAAGATAAATTCATATTTTGTTTGAATTCATCATCTTCAAAAATTTTTCCATCGATTTCAATTTGTCCATTAAAAGTATTAAACTCTTCAATTATATCAGAAACCACATGTTCAAATAATTCATTGTCAATTTTTTTCTTCGGTTTTACAACCTTTGGGTTCTTTTTTTTTAATTAATTTAGTCATGTTTCTTTTTCAATTTTTTATGTTCTATTTTTAATGATTCGATTTTTGTTAACAATTCATCGAATATTTCATTAAATTCTTCGAGTTCTTCTATGGTAATTATTTTATCAGATTTGCTTCTTTCGAAAAAAATAAATAATTTATCTAAATATGTTCTTATTAAATTTGATATGGTTTTATAATATAATTTCTTTTAAGAGGTAAACCCAATAGTAATTAAACCACATGAAGATGTTTGAATAGCTGTAAGAGCTCCTAAGATAGTTGGAATAAATATTGGAAGAGAAATACTTGCTGTTATAGTAGTTGCTGTTGCTATAAGACATGCTGATATAACACTTACAGTTTCAAAAGTAGTGTCTATCTTACTCCAACATTTTGTTAACTTTTTGTAATGATTGAATTCTCCTTCTAACTCTTTTTGTTTACGCATCATAACATCTTGTAAATTCTGTGTGTTTAACTCTTCGGTATTCATTTTTTAAGAATTAAATTAACTGTATTTGTGATAAACCAATGTTTCTCGTAAACATAAATATTCGATGGCCTTTGTTTTTATAACCAAGATATTCTATAACAATTGTTATCTCTAATTGAGGTATATAATTAACATTTTTAGGTAAAAGTCTTGACTCTGGTATCAGTTCTGTTATACTTTCTATTTTAAAACGTGCAAAGTAATCTCTATTTTCATCATTTTCTTTTATAAATACGGGAACGGTTACAAATGCTTTATTTACTTGAGATTTATGAATATCAATTGAAGTAAAAATATTATCAAAATCAAAATAAAATCTTATATGTTCAAATTCTTTCCATTTCAAAAATGTATATTTTTTTCTTCCTTCCTTTTGTAAATCCTTATTATTTATCAAATTTACACTTAGTGGTTTTTCATTTGTCATTAATATAAAATCCAGGAAATATAAATGGTATTCAGTAATGATAAGTGGTATTTCTTTTCTATTAACTATATTATTTACTAATACGTTAGTATTATCAAAAGTTATTTCATATTCCAATCCATCGACAAAATCTGTATCAAGTTTGATTTCGATAGGTTTTCTCTTTTTACTACTATCTACAGAAAACGTCTTAACCATTTCGTTTTTTCCTCCCTTTGTTATTGTGAAAATTTTTACTTTATATAGAATTACATTTGGTATACGTTTTATATCTTCATTTTTAATTACTGATTTTATTTTCAATTTAAAAGGAAATAATATAGTAATAGCCGTTCTAAGATTACCTGACGAATTCAACTCAAATTTTGCAATGTTACTTTTCTCAAAAACAGCTTTAAATTTAGATGGTTCAATTAATCTTCCTACATATTTTGCAACAAATCCATACTTTTCTAAAATACCATCATTAAAGGGTAAAGTAAAATAAGTTTCTTTAGGTAGAAAATTTTTATTAATTTCTTGAATCATTTTTTCATGTTTTATGTCTCTTTTCTCTAGTTTTCGATCTAATTGAAATATTAATGATCTTAATCTTTCTAACTCCGCTTTGTCTACTAAATTAGCTAATTGCTGTTCGATATAGGTTTTAATTTCTGTTAGTTCATTGTTATCATTAAGTTTAGTTTCTAAATCAGATAATTCTTGTTTTAATTTGTCTTCGCTTATACCTGGTTTGATATTAGCAATTAGTTGTTTTACATTTGATTTTTGTTTGGTAATTTTATCATCTAATTGGGTTATTAATAAATTTAAATTTTGTAATTGAGTTTTGTCGGCTACACTAACTAATTGTTGTTGAATATAGGTTTTTAATTTCTGTTAGCTCGTTGTTATTATTTGTTTCTAATTTAGACAATTCTTGTTTCAGTCTCTCTTCGCTAATACCTGGTTTAATATTATCTATTAGTTGTTTCAAATCTATTTTCTCTTTTGTAATTCTATCGTCTAATTTGGATATTAATGATCTTAATCTCTCTAGCCGAGTTTCATCAACCACATTAACTAATTGTTGTTGAACATAAGTTTTAATTTCTGTTAGTTTACTGTCATCATTAAGTTTCGTCTCTAGATTAATTAATTCTTGCTTTAATTTTTCTTCGCTTATACCTGGTTTATTGTTACTTGTCAGTTGTTTAATATCTAATTTTTGCTTTGTAATTTTATCGTCTAGTTGAGATATTAATAAATTTAAATTTTGTAATTGAGATTTATCAACCACATTAACTAATTGTTGTTGAATATAGGTTTAAATTTCTGATAGTTCATTATCATGATTTAGTTTCGTTTCAAGATTATATAATTCTTGTTTCAATCGTTCCTCATTTATACCTGGTTTAATGTTACCTATGAGTTGATTAATATCTGATTTTTGTTTTGTAATTTTTTCGTCTAGTTGAGATATTAATAAATTTATTCTATCCAACTGAGTTTTATCGACTATATTAGCTAATTGTTGTTGATTCTGGTTTACTGTGCCATGTAGGTCCACTATTCAGCTAATTACCCTGAAAAGCACAACTCTCTGGCACCATTGGTTGGTCCACAGTGACGGTTTTTGTAAAGCCTGCAAAAGCCAAAAACACTCAAAAAACGGCCATTTTTTCATCGATTTGATAAGGAAAATTTTCAATTTTGGACCAAAAATTATTTTTGTTCTTTTGGACTCAAACCGATTTGGGGGGACCGAGGGACACCGGAAATTCGATTCAAACTTGTTTCCTGCATTTTGGCGAAAAACTAGAGGCAAAAAACTGCGTCAAAAAGTCGAAAATTTACCAAACTTTGGGGGGCTGTCCCTCTGGAACCAGTAGAGATACAGCATTCTGGTTTACTGTGCCATGTAGGTCCACTATTCAGCTAATTACCCTGAAAAGCACAACTCTCTGGCACCATTGGTTTGTCCACAGTGAAGGTTTTTGTAAAGCCTGAAAAAGCCAAAAACACTCAAAAAACGGCCATTTTTTCATCGATTTGATAAGGAAAATTTGTCAATTTTGGACCAAAAATTATTTTTGTTCTTTTGGACTCAAGCCGATTTGGGGGGACCGAGGGACACCGGAAATTCGATTCAAACTTGTTTCCTGCATTTTGGCGAAAAACTAGAGGCAAAAAACTGCGTCAAAAAGTCGAAAATTTAGAAAACTATGGGGGGCTGTCCCTTTGTAACCAGTAGAGATACAGCATTCTGGTTTACTGTGCCATGTAGGTCCACTATTCAGCTAATTACCCTGAAAAGCACAATTCTCTGGCACCATTGGTTGGTCCACAGTGACGGTTTTTGTAAAGCCTGCAAAAGCCAAAAACACTCAAAAAACGGCCATTTTTTCATCGATTTGATAAGGAAAATTTTCAATTTTGGACAAAAAATTATTTTTGTTCTTTTGGACTCAAACCGATTTGGGGGGACCGAGGGACACCGGAAATTCGATTCAAACTTGTTTCCTGCATTTTGGCGAAAAACTAGAGGCAAAAAACTGCGTCAAAAAGTCGAAAATTTACCAAACTTTGGGGGGCTGTCCCTCTGGAACCAGTAGAGATACAGCATTCTGGTTTACTGTGCCATGTAGGTCCACTATTCAGCTAATTACCCTGAAAAGCACAACTCTCTGGCACCATTGGTTGTTCCACAGTGACGGTTTTTGTAAAGCCTGCAAAAGCCAAAAACACTCAAAAAACGGCCATTTTTTCATCGATTTGATAAGGAAAATTTTCAATTTTGGACCAAAAATTATTTTTGTTCTTTTGGACTCAAACCGATTTGGGGGGACCGAGGGACACCGGAAATTCGATTCAAACTTGTTTCCTGCATTTTGGCGAAAAACTAGAGGCAAAAAACTGCGTCAAAAAGTCGAAAATTTACCAAACTTTGGGGGGCTGTCCCTCTGGAACCAGTAGAGATACAGCATTCTGGTTTACTGTGCCATGTAGGTCCACTATTCAGCTAATTACCCTGAAAAGCACAACTCTCTGGCACCATTGGTTTGTCCACAGTGACGGTTTTTGTAAAGCCTGCAAAAGCCAAAAACACTCAAAAGATAGCTTGCCAGGCAAGGTAATATACGCCCACTGGCAGCATTTATTTCAAATAAAAACTTTTCAGTAAGGTTACAATAAGTGGAATGAATTATTCAACCTTCCAACCTATTTTTTTCTAGGGTCTCTAGTTTCATTAAAAACTGTCAAGAATTGTACCTAATAACAACTCATTAAATATTTTTCGGTATCTTTATGATTTGCAATAGGGTTCACCCTTAATAATATTTTGATATTTTTAATTCTTAATAAGGCTCATTCTTGGTTGATATTAAACAATTTCAGCGAGTTTTGTCAAAAAGGAATTTTTAGAGTGTTCACAAGCCAAAAGTTGAAAGCGTTTTTGAAAACAGGCGCAATAACTGACACTAAATATTTTTCGATTTATCTGATTTTCAATAGGGTTTATCCTTGTGAGAAAACAAATACTAAAGCCAAGTTTCATCAAAATCCATTCAAAATTGTTCTTTCTAGAGTGTTTACGAGTTAAAGCATTTTCAAAAACAAGGTCAATCACTTGTACTAAATATTTTTCGGTTTTCAATAGGGTTCATCCTTGGGAGACAACAAATAACACAGCCAAGTTACATCAAAATCCATTAAAAATTGTTCTTTCTAGAGTGTTTACAAGCTAAAATTGAACGCGTTTTCAAGAACAAGGGCTATAACTGACACTAAATATTTCTATTTATTTGATTTATAATAGGGTTCATCCTTGGGTAAAAACAAATACTCAAGCCAAAGTTAATCAAAATCCATTAAGAATAGTTCTTTCTAGAATGTTTACAAGCTAAAATTGAATGCGTTTTCAAGAACAAGGGCAGTAACTCATACTAAATTTTTTTTCGATTTCGCTGATTTTCAATAGGGTTCATCCTTGAGTTATAACACACTCTCACACCAAGTTTCATCGAAATCCATCAAGAATTGTTTCATGTAGAGTGTTTACGAGACAAAAATCGAACGCGTTTAAAAGAACAAGGGCAATAATTCATATTAGATATATTTTGATATTTTTAATTTTCAATTAGGCTCATCCCTTGCATATCCAACAATTTCAGTGAGTTTTGTCAACATTGGTCATGAATTGTACCTTCTAGAGTGTTTATTAGCCAAAAAGTTAACCCCGTTTTCAAACACAGGGGCAATAACTGACACTAAATATATTTCGATTTATTTGATTTTCAAAAAGGTTCATCCTTGGGTAAAAACAAATACTCTAGCCAAGTTTTATCAAAATCCATTAAGAATTGTTCTTTCTAGAGTGTTTACAAGCTAAAATTGAAGGCGTTTTCAAACACAAGGGCAATAACTGATACCAAATATTTTTCGATTCAACTGAATTTCAATAGGGTTCATCCTTAGGTGATTACAATTACTCATGCCAAGTTATGTCAAAATCGCTCAAGAATTGTGACTTGTAGAGTGTTTACAAGGCAAAAATCCAACACATTTTATAGAACAAGGGCAATAATTCCTATTAAATATATTTCGATATGTGCTATTTTCAAAAGGATTCATTCTTGGGTGATACTAAACAATTTCAGCAAGTTTCGTCAAAATCGGTCAATAACTGTGCTTTGTAGAGTGTTTAAAAGCTAAAAATTGAACGCGTTTTCAAAAACAAGGGCAATAACTGATATTAATTTTTTTTCGATTTGACTGGTTTCCAATAGGCTTCATCCTTGGGTGATAACAAATACTCAGGCCAAGTTTCATTAAAATCCATTAAAAATTGTTCTCTCAAGAGTGTTTACAAGCTAAAATTGAACGCGTTTTCAAGAACAAGGGCAATAACTCATACTAAATGTTTTTCGATTTCGCTGATTTTCGATAGGGTTTATCCTTGAGTTATAACATACTCTCACACCAAGTTTCATCAAAATCGGTCAAGAATTGCAGGTTGTAGAGTGTTTACGAGCCATTCAAGAACAAGGGCACGAACTCATACTAATTTTTTTCCGATTTCGCTGATTTTCAATAGGGTTCATCCTTGCGTGATCATAAGCACTCATATTAAGTTTCATCTAAATCCGTCAAGAATTACACCGTGTAGAGTGTTTACGAGCAATTGTGGACGGACGGACGGATGTGGGTGACGACAATATACGCCCCCCATTTCATGTGGGCGTATAAAAACGGCCATTTTTTCATCAATTTGATAAGGAAAATTTTCAATTTTGGACCAAAAATTATTTTTGTTCTTTTGGACTCAAACCGATTTGGGGGGACCGAGGGACACCGGAAATTCAATTCAAACTTGTTTCCTGCATTTTGGCGAAAAACTAGAGGCAAAAAACTGCGTCAAAAAGTCGAAAATTTACCAAAATATGGGGGGCTGTCTCTCTGGAACCAGTAGAGATACAGCATTCTGGTTTACTGTGCCATGTAGGTCCACTATTCAGCTAATTACCCTGAAAAGCACAACTCTTGGCACCATTGGTTGGCCACAGTGAGGGTTTTTTGTAAAGCCTGCAAAAGCCAAAAACACTCAAAAAACGGCCATTTTTTCATCGATTTGATAAGGAAAATTTTCAATTTTGGACCAAAAATTATTTTTGTTCTTTTGGACTAAAACCCGATTGGGGGGACCGAGGGACACCGGAAATTCGATTCAAACTTGTTTCCTGCATTTTGGCGAAAAACTAGAGGCAAAAAACTGCGTCAAAAAGTCGAAAATTTACCAAACTTGGGGGGCTGTCTCTCTGGAACCAGTAGAGATACAGCATTCTGGTTTACTGTGCCATGTAGGTCCACTATTCAGCTAATTACCCTGAAAAGCACAACTCTCTGGCACCATTGGTTGGTCCACAGTGACGGTTTTTGTAAAGCCTGCAAAAGCCAAAAACACTCAAAAAACGGCCATTTTTTCATCGATTTGATAAGGAAAATTTTAAATTTTTTGACCAAAAATTATTTTTGTTCTTTTGGACTCAAACCGATTTGGGGGGACCGAGGAACACCGGAAATTCGATTCAAACTTGTTTCCTGCTTTTTGGCGAAAAACTAGAGGAAAAAAACTGCGTCAAAAAGTCGAAAATTTACCAAACTTTGGGGGGCTGTCCTCTGGAACCAGTAGAGATACAGCATTCTGGTTTACTGTGCCATGTAGGTCCACTATTCAGCTAATTCCCCTGAAAAGCACAATCTCTGGCACCTTTGGGTTTTGTCCACAGTGACGGTTTTTGTAAAGCCTGAAAAAGCCAAAAACACTCAAAAAACGGCCATTTTTTCATCGATTTGATAAGGAAAATTTTCAATTTTGGACCAAAAATTATTTTTGTTCTTTTGGACTCAAACCGATTTGGGGGGACCGAGGGACACCGGAAATTCGATTTAAACTTGTTTCCTGCATTTTGGCGAAAAACTAGAGGCAAAAAACTGCGTCAAAAAGTCGAAAATTTACCAAACTTTGGGGGGCTGTCCCTCTGGAACCAGTAGAGATACAGCATTCTGGTTTACTGTGCCATGAAGGTCCACTATTCAGCTAATTACCCTGAAAAGCACAACTCTCTGGCACCATTGGTTGGTCCACAGTGACGGTTTTTGTAAAGCCTGCAAAAGCCAAAAACACTCAAAAAACGGCCATTTTTTCATCGATTTGATAAGGAAAATTTTAAATTTTTTGACCAAAAATTATTTTTGTTCTTTTGGACTCAAACCGATTTGGGGGGACCGAGGGACACCGGAAATTCGATTCAAACTTGTTTCCTGCATTTTGGCGAAAAACTAGAGGCAAAAAACTGCGTCAAAAAGTCGAAAATTTACCAAACTTTGGGGGGCTGTCCCTCTGGAACCAGTAGAGATACAGCATTCTGGTTTACTGTGCCATGTAGGTCCACTATTCAGCTAATTACCCTGAAAAGCACAACTCTCTGGCACCATTGGTTTGTCCACAGTGAAGGTTTTTGTAAAGCCTGAAAAAGCCAAAAACACTCAAAAAACGGCCATTTTTTCATCGATTTGATAAGGAAAATTTGTCAATTTTGGACCAAAAATTATTTTTGTTCTTTTGGACTCAAACTGATTTGGGGGGACCGAGGGACACCGGAAATTCGATTCAAACTTGTTTCCTGCATTTTGGCGAAAAACTAGAGGCAAAAAACTGCGTCAAAAAGTCGAAAATTTATCAAACTTTGGGGGGCTGTCCCTCTGGAACCAGTAGAGATACAGCATTCTGGTTTACTGTGCCATGTAGGTCCACTATTCAGCTAATTACCCTGAAAAGCACAACTCTCTGGCACCATTGGTTGGTCCACAGTGAGGGTTTTTTGTAAAGCCTGCAAAAGCCAAAAACACTCAAAAAACTGCCATTTTTTCATCGATTTGATAAGGAAAATTTTCAATTTTGGACCAAAAATTATTTTTGTTCTTTTGGACTCAAACCGATTTGGGGGGACCGAGGGACACCGGAAATTCGATTCAAACTTGTTTCCTGCATTTTGGCGAAAAACTAGAGGCAAAAAACTGCGTCAAAAAGTCGAAAATTTACCAAACTTTGGGGGGAGGCTGTCCCTCTGGAACCAGTAGAGATACAGCATTCTGGTTTACTGTGCCATGTAGGTCCACTATTTAGCTAATTACAACTTTCTGGCAATTTTTTTTTTTTAGTCCAAACTAGGTCGAAACATGTATAATTCTCCATTGACTTAACATTGAATTAGGTCATCTGGCCCTATCAGCTGATCAAAATTTCCATTTGCTTATTAAAGTCCCAGCAGAATGGATAAATAAGTTAAGTTTTAAAAACTATGGACTAACTTGATTTGTTGATTCGTATTAAAGATATTGAAGCCTATGGTTTAAAGGGATGCTATTTCCTTTTTAGTTTGTTTTAAACTTTTTTAAAAATTTGGTCTTTAGTGCAACATTATTTTAATTTTTTGTTTGTTATCGAACAGTTTGAAAACTTCATCAATTTCATTTCATTTATACATTTGATATCTAATAAAATATAGTCCATGTCTATCCATTTTATATTCGAAGTAGTATTCCTATTGGCCAAGTTTAAAATTTCAAATTTTATGTTCATTTTAAGACCTATTATAACTTTAAATTTGACCGAAGTCAATGTAGGAGAGTTATAACAATGTTTAACATTGTTCGTTACAACTAACAAATTTACCCTATCTTGTAGAATAAACTAAAAGTAATCATTATTATTACATGTATTTGTTTTTAATTCAGACCACTATCTCATGAAATGTTGCCAATGACATATTTTGCATCTACAAAAAATATTTTTCCGTTTTACATGAAACCAGGAATATTTAAAAACGGAGAAATGAAATTTTATATTGGGAGAATGGGTTATGGGGCAAAGACGGACCAGTTTCATCATAAACTAATGCAGCAATATAAAAAAGATATATATATCATGAGTAAATTTGCCCGTTTCAGATATAAATGTTTGAGATATAAGCTGTTTCTCTTAATTTTCCTTGCCTTGGCATCCTCGTCCTCTCCAACAGATATGAGATTGAGAACTCCAACCGCATGTCTGAAATAATGAATGAATGGACCTGCGTTTTGTTATATTGTACTCATTTTGTTTTACATTCATTTTTATCATCTATAGCAAGTGATTGTTAATTGTTGTGGTCAAAGGGAAGGAATTTCGATAGAATTGCGGTCTGAAGAAAAAAACAATTTATCCGTTATGTGTTTAATTATAACCCGAATTGAAGTGTCAAAGAGAAATGAAATGAAAAGAATATAGTTTTACGTCCTTAAAGTGTCAAAGAGAACCAGATGTAAAACTTGTATAAACAAGGAATTGTGAGTCAAAGATATTGTTTGAAATAAGAGTTTTATGTCCTATATTTCGGTGCCAACTTGTCTGTATTGAATATAAGGACAAGCTTTCTAATAATCCCGATTAAATCATTTGGGCATTTTTTGATAGTATTGTATTGCAGCAAATAATTATGGGACGAGCTCATTATCAAATATCATTCAGATATTTTTGGGATGTTCTGTATGGCCACTAAGACCTCTGTATGGAATTACGAGCTCATTACCACATCTCACGGAAAATATCAAACAATACCGATTACATAATTCGGGTATTATAGGGATGTTTTGCATAGCCGCAAAGACCTCTGTGTTGCAATATGGGACAAGCTTATTATAACTATGCACGGAAAATATCACAAAATACAGATTACATGAAATTAGTTCTAAAGTTTGTGGAATTTTTAATGGTAGTGCCAGAGCAGTTGGAATAAGTAGTACCGTTAATACCAACAGAAACAGAGCTCGCAAAACAAGTCCCAAACCCTGGTTTAATGAACTTTGTGAGGAAAAGAGACAACTGCTCTTTAACGCCAAGAACAAATACAAATCCCAACCATCTGAGGAAACGCAAAAGTGCTTGAAAACCGCTAGTCAAGAATATAGAAGACAAAAAGCAGAATTCGATTTGTATAACAAGAACTTTAACAGTGACCTGAACAAACTTAAAAGATCAAATACACGCGAATATTGGAAATTATTGACTTATGGAAAGAAACAATCGAATTGCTCAGTAGCTATTAGTGTTTTCCCATGATCATTTTCGGAATCT
The DNA here is from genome assembly GCA_030562195.1 of Nipponacmea schrenckii. Taxonomy (NCBI): domain Eukaryota; kingdom Metazoa; phylum Mollusca; class Gastropoda; family Lottiidae; genus Nipponacmea; species Nipponacmea schrenckii. Next base: position 16,069,883 of record JAUJPP010000005.1, on the reverse strand, counting down.
AAAACTATGGTGAGAAGATTGACGACGTGACAGAAAGAACAATGCTTGAGAGTGTGGATGAAAATCATAATGAACTATTGAATAACCCAATAACAGAATCCGAAATCCAGATGTGAATAGACAAATTGAAAAACAACAAATCGTTTGGAGGAGACGAAGTACTTAGCGAAACATCAAATCAACCAAACCAATAATGTTATCTGTGTACGTTTTACTGTTCAACCTCGTACTTGATACTGGCATCGTACCGTCTGAATGGACTTTAGGGGTGATTTATCCAATATACAAGAACAAGGGCAGTCATTCAGATACAAATAACTATAGAGGTATCACTATTTTGAGTTGTTTATGTAAATTATTCACATCGATTGTTAATTCTAGGCTTAGTAAATATATTGAATCTGAGTCCATTATTGGACCTGAGCAAGCAGGATTTCGCAAATACTTCTCAACAACAGATCAGATTTTTACTTTAAAATGTTTAGTAGAATTATACCTAAAGAAAAAAATGAGACTTTATACATGCTTTATTGATTATCGCCGAGCATTTGATGGAATCCCTAGGCTAGAACTATGGCAAAAAATCTTAGATTCGGGGTATTAAAGGGAAGTTATTTAACGTTATTTTTAAAAAACAAAAATGCCAAATCGTGCCCTAAGGCACAATAATAAGTTGTCCGAATTATTTGATTGCTCAGTCGGTGTTAGACAAGGTGAAAACTTATCCCCCCCTTTTATTTTCTATTTATTTTAAAGACCTTTCGCAATTCCTGTCCAAATCATATGCAGGCCTAAGTTTAGTGAAACAGATTACGAAAATGTTGGTGTATACCTGAAATTATTTGTGTTATTATACGCAGATGACACGATTTTATTAGCCGAGTCTGAGTCAGATCTGCAGGATGCCGTAAGTAGTATGTCTAAGTATTGCTCACAAGGGAAAAACTAGATATCAATATCACTAAGACAAAAATACTTGTTTTTCTAGAGGAAAAATACGTAAAAGACCAATCATTAAATATAATGATCAAATTATTGAAGTTGTAGATGATTATACGTACCGGGGGTTTAAAATTTAATTATAATGGATCTTTCACAAAATTTATATACAGCCTTATATACAAAAGCGTCAGCAACAATGTTTTCCCTCCTTCAAAAAGGAAAAGCCCTTCACTTAGATATTGACACACAGATAAATTTATTCAATGCCCTAAATTTTATCTATAGCACTATATGGATGTGAAGTATGGGGTTGTACTGACTTTACTTACTTAGAAAGACTTCAATTACGATTTTGTAAAATATTATTGAAGGTTAAAGGTAGCACGCCCAACGCAATGGTTTATGGTGAAATTGGAGTTTTTTCCCCTTATCAATTCAAATTAAAACAAGAATGATAAGTTTTTGGTTCAAATTGATGAATAGCCCGGGGCCTAATATGTCAGCCACATTTTATAAGCTAATGCTGAATTCGTCACTGAATTTTACATGGATTAATTGTGTTCAAAATATCTTGAATGACACTGGTCTTTCGTACATTTGGAGTTCCCAGGCTAGTTTTAAAGGTAAATGGTTAAAGGAAACAATAACATTAAGACTTAAAGACCAGTTCATGCAGGAATGGACAAACACAATTAATCACAGCACGAAATGTATAATTTATCGTATAATTAAAACAGAATTTAAACTTGAGGATAATTTAGTTTCTTTACCCACTAAATTAAAAGTAGCCCCTTTTGTAAATTTAGATGTAAGAATCACAGACTGCCTATCGAGAGTGGAATTTTCATTAATGTCTCGAAAGAACAGCGCATATGTAATTATGCGATCTAGCTGAAGTTGGGGGGCGAGTTCCATTACCTTTTCAATTGTACATATTTTATAAATGAGAGAAAAAGACACATCAACAAGTATTATTATAAATATCCTTCTTGTATAAAATGTCAAATTTATTCACTTGTAAAGGAGTAGAGCGAGAAAACCTTTGTAAATTTGCTTATATTATTTTGAATCAATTTAAACGTAATTAAGATTAGATTTGTTTTATATAAATCCTTATTGCCTATTTTGTCATTATTTAATTACTGTGTATATTTTTCGTATGTCTCATTTTGAGATCTTGAATAAAGTTATTATTATTCAGTCAGGTATTTTCGGAAGGTATGTATAGCTGTCAAGACCTCTATCATAAATAAAGGGACAAAATCATTTTTACTATTCACAGAAAATAACAAAAAATCCCGATTATATGGCTTCAGGACAAAATTGGATTTATTTATATTTGTTTGAATTGTTCTTGGGTTACCGGTATATATTTATATTACCCTTATTGACCAAGTTTCCATTCCAAGAGAAAGTGAATATGCCTAAGAACGACAGGAAAAACACTTCGACCAAACAAAACCGCCTTATAAGAATTTTTGTTTTTTACGTTTTTTCTATGTTTTGATCCTGAAAATTGTGCACAACCTATAGCGGAAGAAAATACAGTTTCACTTTTTTATGATTTTCTGACACAATTTGGAATTTAACACTCACCCCGGGCAGAAGCCTATTTTCAATTTTTTTCTTTCAATTCATAATAAAATATTTGGTTAAACTCAATTATCCCTTTTATTTTTTTTGTTTTAAGCAAGTTTAAATTCTTAAATCCCAAAATGCATTAAAAATAATGACGACATAAATACCCCACTATTTAAAGCTAGGAGGACTACAAAACATTTTTTTTTAACCTATGCCGCCTGATTGCAGATTGCAATGAGGGGGAAAAATTTTGTTTCGATTGAAATATCCACTGCCAAATCAACAGTTTAAAATTAGCTTTTGATTGGCAAACACTATAATTTTGCATAGGTGATTTTCAGTCCGAAAAATGGGACATTTTTACGTGGATGTAAGTGTGTTTATTTCAATCGTAAAATCTCTGAACCTTCTACATTTCTAACGACTGGAGGACATTCGATGAAATATGGCATATAGTTGAGAAATTTACTTAAAAGATTGGCCTAGTAAAATTCAATTGTAAGCTCATTGGTGACAAATAATTTCATATTAAAATTCATATAAGTGTGATTGTTTAAGTGCGATTCTGTATTATTTAGGTTGTTTAGTATTTATTAAGACCAGTTTTTGTGATTTATTCGTAAATGTTAAGCATATCGTATAAGTAAGTGTCAGGAGATTCGTCATGCTTGTAATAAACAATGTTTGTGTCATCGAAAAGAAAGAAAACATTCAAATTGCAATCCATGCATCCAGTCCACAAGCCGACAAAAATTGTCATGTCATGTAGGCCTACCAAAGTTATATAACAATAATATTCAGTATAGTTACCTCGAAAACATTTATTTTTTGTAATTTATGTCCAGCCATGTTCAAAGATGTTCTGTGTTTGTTTATCATCACAATTGATCTCACATGACCACTAATATTGCACGTGCATGACTATTTGTTATTGTTTTTATACGCCAATAATATTATGTGGTCGCAAATTTTCGTTAGCCCCTTCTTACCGTCCTTTCCTCGGTCGGCCCTTCCACAATTGGCTTGTGAACGCGATAGAGACTATGGTTTCATCTGATTTGAATGTAATTTGATCTGAACATCTATATTAGTGAGATCTTGGACATCGATATTGACGATTTTTCAATGAACAGATTTTAAGTTATAGCCCATCGAGTCGAAACATATCGAAATTGGCTTGTGGACGCGAGATAGACTTCAGTTTTCATCTGATTTGAATGGAATTTGGTTTAAAGTTCGAATTTGATGAAATTATATCGATGAAAGTAAAAACATGTGAAAATTTGGATAACTGTTTTCAAGCAGACCAATGTTTTCGGTTTTAATGTTCTTATAATAATTGAACTTTTTGAAAACGCGTTAAATATTCAATGTGTATCTCCTAAAAGATTGACTATGAATCCATTGCCTTTTAAGGCTATTGTTTTGTGCTCTTATAGATTTTATAAGTCCAGAGATGCTGGATTATTATATTATGTGATTATTATTATCAGAACGATACACATAAGTTCTAAATCCGAGGCTTTAGCAGGAAAAAAACAATATACATATTGTATAATATAACAACAAGTTTACCTTTTGCACTCCAAAGAAGAGAACTAAGTATCATTTTTCAATTGTGTTGACGACTTTTGAGAAAATAATCTGGCATGTGGTATTTGCAAAATGATTAACAACTTCGGAAAATACAATAATAATAATATTTATTTGTATATAAAAAAGCAAAAATCATGATAAAATAAAATTAAAAAGGTTATTATTACTTTCATATTTCTGGGGATGAAACCATATTATATAGTACAACAAATATCATTTGAATCCAGGGGACTTCAAAAATACACCTAAAACAAAATCGACCAAGATCAGGAAAAATAAAACCCTCGGGGCCGAGGCAAATTTGACCAAAATCGAAACGAGCGGTTACCTAGCAAGATACCCCAACTTTTTGGTATATTTTCTGTTTTAACACAGGCAGAAACTCTAACATTATATAGGTCTAATCCAAGTTCTTATCAATACAAATGTTCACACCAAATTTGATTCAAATCAGATGAAACCTAGTCTCTATTGTTTGGACTAAGTCAAGGGCAATAACTCAAATATAGTTCATAGAAAAATAAATAATATTGAACTTCTTCAAGATCTCACCAATAAAAATGATCACATCATATTTAATTCAAATCAGATGAAAACTGTAATGTCTATCGCAATCACAAACCAATTTCGCAGCGTCAAGTGCAATAACTCAAAAACCGTTCATCGAAAAATCGCCAATTTCGAACTTGTCAGAGATATCATCAATATAAATGATCACAGCAAGTTTCATTCAAATCAGATGAAAACTATGGTCTCTATCGAGTTCCTAAGTCGATTTTGACGCGTTTTGACTTAGAAGTGCAACAACTTAGAGTAAGGTCTCCGTCACACGTCAGTACGTCAGTAAACACGCCACACACGTCAGTAAACACGTCAGACCCGTCAGTAAACACGTCACACACGTCAATACGTCAATGCTACCTTACAAATTCATAACTTATGTTTATCAAAGCCGCTTCATCATAAAACGAAATTTCAATAAACTTACAAATCATATCGTCATTTATTTCAGTCATTTGAATTCAATTAACGTCGTGTATAAATTTCAACAATTACTACTCTTAAACAGAAAACGAATATTTTGTTGTTGGTATTTTAAGAAAACAATGAGTTAATCTCATAACATCTCCGCCATACGTCACTACATCAATCCTCAAGTCCGTCAGTAAACACTGTTATTTGCTAGAAGAAATCTCTTCTGTTAAACATAATTAAATACGCTATGTGAATTTAAAATGTTTCCCGTAAAGGATGGCGTAAAACTCATTCGCAGAGTGGATTTAGGTTTTCTAGGAAGTTTCAGAATGAACCCAAAGGTGCAATTCAATAAGTTACAT
>JAUJPP010000005.1:16046483-16063927 GCA_030562195.1 Nipponacmea schrenckii | reverse complement strand
TTACTGGATTTGTAGCGAATAACCGTTCCTTGGCGTGTTTAGTGACGGACTGGAGTATTGACGTGTCTGACGTGTTTACTGACGCATTGACGTGTGACGAATACCAGTTCTGAGATGTGTTTAGTAACTTACTGAATTGCACCTTTGGGTTCATTCTGAAACTTCCTAGAAAACCTAAATCCACTCTGCGAATGAGTTTTACGCATCCTTTACGGGAAACATTTTAAATTCACATAGCGTATTTAATTATGTTTAACAGAAGAGATTTCTTCTAGCAAATAACAGTGTTTACTGACGGACTTGAGGATTGATGTAGTGACGTATGGCGGAGATGTTATGAGATTAACTCATTGTTTTCTTAAAATACCAACAACAAAATATTCGTTTTCTGTTTAAGAGTAGTAATTGTTGAAATTTATACACGACGTTAATTGAATTCAAATGACTGAAATAAATGACGATATGATTTGTAAGTTTATTGAAATTTCGTTTTATGATGAAGCGGCTTTGATAAACATAAGTTATGAATTTGTAAGGTAGCATTGACGTATTGACGTGTGTGACGTGTTTACTGACGGGTCTGACGTGTTTACTGACGTGTGTGGCGTGTTTACTGACGTACTGACGTGTGACGGAGACCTTACTTAAGTTGTTGCACTTGACTAAGTCAAAACGCGTCAAAATCGACTTAGGAACTCGATAGAGACCATAGTTTTCATCTGATTTGAATGAAACTTGCTGTGATCATTTATATTGATGATATCTCGGACAAGTTCGAAATTGGCGATTTTTCGATGAACGGTTTTTGAGTTATTGCACTTGACGCTGCGAAATTGGTTTGTGATTGTGATAGACATTACAGTTTTCATCTGATTTGAATTAAATATGATGTGATCATTTTTATTGGTGAGATCTTGAAGAAGTTCAATATTTACTATTTTTCTATGAACTATATTTGAGTTATTGCCCTTGACTTAGTCCAAACAATAGAGACTAGGTTTCATCTGATTTGAATCAAATTTGGTGTGAACATTTGTATTGATAAGAACTTGGATTAGACCTATATAATGTTAGAGTTTCTGCCTGTGTTAAAACAGAAAATATACCAAAAAGTTGGGGTATCTTGCTAGGTAACCGCTCGTTTCGATTTTGGTCAAATTTGCCTCGGCCCCGAGGGTTTTATTTTTCCTGATCTTGGTCGATTTTGTTTTAGGTGTATTTTTATACGCCCACATGAAATGGGGGGCGTATATTGTCGTCACCCACATTTCCGTCCGTCCGTCCGTCCGTCCGTCCGTCCGTCCGTCCACAATTGCTCGTAAACACTCTACACGGTGTAATTCTTGACGGATTTAGATGAAACTTAATATGAGTGTTTATGATCACGCAAGGATGAACCCTATTGAAAATCAGCGAAATCGGAAAAAAATTAGTATGAGTTTGTGCCCTTGTTCTTGAATGGCTCGTAAACACTCTACAAAAGGCAATTCTTGACCGATTTTGATGAAACTTGGTGTGAGAGTATGTTATAACTCAAGGATAAACCCTATCGAAAATCAGCGAAATCGAAAAACATTTAGTATGAGTTATTGCCCTTGTTCTTGAAAACGCGTTCAATTTTAGCTTGTAAACACTCTTGAGAGAACAATTTTTAATGGATTTTAATGAAACTTGGCCTGAGTATTTGTTATCACCCAAGGATGAAGCCTATTGAAAACCAGTCAAATCGAAAAAAAAATTAATATCAGTTATTGCCCTTGTTTTTGAAAACGCGTTCAATTTTTAGCTTGTAAACACTCTACAAAGCACAGTTATTGACCGATTTTGACGAAACTTGCTGAAATTGTTTAATATCACCCAAGAATGAACCCTTTTGAAAATAGCACATATCGAAATATATTTAATAGGAATTATTGCTCTTGTTCTATAAAATGTGTTGGATTTTTGCCTTGTAAACCTCTACAAGTCACAATTCTTGAGCGATTTTGACATAACTTTGCATGAGTATTTCTAATCACTTAAGGATGAACCCTATTGAAATTCAGTTAAATCGAAAAATATTTAGTATCAGTTATTGCCCTTGTGTTTGAAAACGCGTTCAATTTTAGCTTTTAAGCACTCTAGAAAGAACAATTCTTAATGGATTTTGATAAAACTTGGCTTGAGTATTTGTTTTTACCCAAGGATGAACCTTATTGAAAATCAAATAAATCGAAATATATTTAGTGTCAGTTATTGCCCTTGTGTTTGAAAACGGGTTTAACTTTTTGGCTAATAAACACTCTAGAAGGTACAATTCTTGACCAATGTTGACAAAACTCACTGAAATTGTTGGATATTGCAAGGGATGAGCCTAATTGAAAAATTAAAAATATCAAAATATATCTAATATGAATTATTGCCCTTGTTCTTTTAAACGCGTTCGATTTTTGTCTCGTAAACACTCTACATGGCACAATTCTTGATGGATTTCTATGAAAACTTGGTGTGAGAGTGTGTTATAACTCAAGGATGAACCCTATTGAAAATCAGCAAAATCGAAAAAAATTGTACTCATAGTATGAGTTACTGCCCTTGTTCTTGAAAACGCATTCAATTTTAACTTGTAAACACTCTAGAAAGAACTATTCTTAATGGATTTTGATTAACTTTGGCTTGAGTATTTGTTTTTACCCATGGATGAACCCTATTATAAATCAAATAAATAGAAATATATTTAGTGTCAGTTATAGCCCTTGTTCTTGAAAACGCGTTCAATTTTAGCTTGTAAACACTCTAGAAAGAACAATTTTTAATGGATTTTGATGTAACTTGGCTGGAGTATTTGTTGTCTCCCAAGGATAAACCCTATTGAAAATCGAAAAATATTTAGTACAAGTTATTGACCTTGTTTTTGAAAACGCGTTCAATTTAACTCGTAAACACTCTAGAAAGAACAATTTTGAATGGATTTTGATGAAACTTGGCTTTAGTATTTGTTTTCTCACAAGGATAAACCCTATTGAAAATCAGATAAATCGAAAAATATTTAGTGTCAGTTATTGCGCCTGTTTTCAAAAACGCTTTCAACTTTTGGCTTGTGAACACTTTAAACATTCCTTTTTGACAAACTCGCTGAAATTGTTTAATATCAACCAAGGATGAGCCTTATTAAGAATTAAAAATATCAAAATATTATTAAGGGTGAACCCTATTGCAAATCATAAAAAAAATACCGAAAAATATTTAATGAGTTGTTATTAGGTACAATTCTTGACAGTTTTTAATGAAACTAGAGACCCTAGAAAAAAATAGGTTGGTAGGTTGAATAATTCATTCCACTTATTGTAACCTTACTGAAAAGTTTTTATTTGAAATAAATGCTGCCAGTGGGCGTATATTACCTTGCCTGGCAAGCTATCTTTGAAGTCCCCTGGATTCAAATGATATTTGTTGTACTATATAATATGTTTTCATCCCCAGAAATATGAAAGTAATAATAACCTTTTTAATTTTATTTTATCATGATTTTTGCTTTTTTATATACAAATAAATATTATTATTATTGTATTTTCCGAAGTTGTTAATCATTTTGCAAATACCACATGCCAGATTATTTTCTCAAAAGTCGTCAACACAATTGAAAAATGATACTTAGTTCTCTTCTTTGGAGTGCAAAAGGTAAACTTGTTGTTATATTATACAATATGTATATTGTTTTTACCTGCTAAAGCCTCGGATTTAGAACTTATGTGTATCGTTCTGATAATAATAATCACATAATATAATAATCCAGCATCTCTGGACTTATAAAATCTATAAGAGCACAAAACAATAGCCTTAAAAGGCAATGGATTCATAGTCAAATCTTTTTAGGAGATACACATTGAATATTTAACGCGTTTTCAAAAAGTTCAATTATTATAAGAACATTAAAACCGAAAACATTGGTCTGCTTGAAAACAGTTATCCAAATTTTCACATGTTTTTACTTTCATCGATATAATTTCATCAAATTCGAACTTTAAACCAAATTCCATTCAAATCAGATGAAAACTGAAGTCTATCTCGCGTCCACAAGCCAATTTCGATATGTTTCGACTCGATGGGCTATAACTTAAAATCTGTTCATTGAAAAATCGTCAATATCGATGTCCAAGATCTCACTAATATAGATGTTCAGATCAAATTACATTCAAATCAGATGAAAACCATAGTCTCTATCGCGTTCACAAGCCAATTGTGGAAGGGCCGACCGAGGAAAGGACGGTAAGAAGGGGCTAACGAAAATTTGCGACCACATAATATTATTGGCGTATAAAAACAATAACAAATAGTCATGCACGTGCAATATTAGTGGTCATGTGAGATCAATTGTGATGATAAACAAACACAGAACATCTTTGAACATGGCTGGACATAAATTACAAAAAATAAATGTTTTCGAGGTAACTATACTGAATATTATTGTTATATAACTTTGGTAGGCCTACATGACATGACAATTTTTGTCGGCTTGTGGACTGGATGCATGGATTGCAATTTGAATGTTTTCTTTCTTTTCGATGACACAAACATTGTTTATTACAAGCATGACGAATCTCCTGACACTTACTTATACGATATGCTTAACATTTACGAATAAATCACAAAAACTGGTCTAAACAATCACACTTTTATGAATTTTAATATGAAATTATTTGTCACCAATGAGCTTAGAATTGAATTTTACTAGGCCAATCTTTTAAGTAAATTTCTCAACTATATGCCATATTTCATCGAATGTCCTCCAGTCGTTAGAAATGTAGAAGGTTCAGAGATTTTACGATTGAAATAAACACACTTACATCCACGTAAAAATGTCCCATTTTTCGGACTGAAAATCACCTATGCAAAATTATAGTGTTTGCCAATCAAAAGCTAATTTTAAACTGTTGATTTGGCAGTGGATATTTCAATCGAAACGAAATTTTCCCTCATTGCAATCTGCAATCAGGCGGCATAGGTTAAAAAAAAATGTTTTGTAGTCCTCCTAGCTTTAAATAGTGGGGTATTTATGTCGTCATTATTTTTAATGCATTTTGGGATTTAAGAATTTAAACTTGCTTAAAACATAAAAATAAAAGGGATAATTGAGTTTAACCAAATATTATATTATGAATTGAAAGATAAAAATTGAAAATAGGCTTCTGTCCGGTGAGTGTTAAATTCCAAATTGTGTCAGAAAATCATAAAAAAGTGAAACTGTATTTTCTTCCGCTATAGGTTGTGCACAATTTCAGGATCAAAACATAGAAAAAACGTAAAAAACAAAAATTCTTATAAGGCGGTTTTGTTTGGTCGAAGTGTTTTTCCTGTCGTTCTTAGGCATATTCACTTTCTCTTGGAATGGAAACTTGGTCAATAAGGGTAATATAAATATATACCGGTAATCTCAATTTGTCAGACAATTCAAACAAATATAAATAAATCCAATTTTGTCCTGAAGCCATATAATCGGGATTTTTTGTTATTTTCTGTGAATAGTAAAAATGATTTTGTCCCTTTATTTATGATAGAGGTCTTGACAGCTATACATACCTTCCGAAAATACCTGACTGAATAATAATAACTTTATTCAAGATCTCAAAATGAGACATACGAAAAATATACACAGTAATTAAATAATGACAAAATAGGCAATAAGGATTTATATAAAACAAATCTAATCTTAATTACGTTTAAATTGATTCAAAATAATATAAGCAAATTTACAAAGGTTTTCTCGCTCTACTCCTTTACAAGTGAATAAATTTGACATTTTATACAAGAAGGATATTTATAATAATACTTGTTGATGTGTCTTTTTCTCTCATTTATAAAATATGTACAATTGAAAAGGTAATGGAACTCGTCCCCAACTTCAGCTAGATCGCATAGATTACATATGCGCTGTTCTTTCGAGACATTAATGAAAATTCCACTCTCGATAGGCAGTCTGTGATTCTTACATCTAAATTTACAGAAGGCTACTTTTAATTAAGTGGGTACAGAAACTAAATAATCCTCAAGTTTAAATTCTGTTTTAATTATACGATAAAATTATACATTTCGTGCTGTGATTAATTGTGTTTGTCCATTCCTGCATGAACTGGTCTTTAAGTCTTAATGTTATTGTTTCCTTTAACCATTTACCATTACTAGCCTGGGAACTCCAAATGTACGAAAGACCAGTGTCATTCAAGATATTTTGAACACAATTAATCCATGTAAAATTCAGTGACGAATTCAGCATTAGCATATAAAATGTGGCTGACATATTAGGCACCGGGCTATTCATCAATTTGAACCAAAAACTTATCATTCTTGTTTTAATTTGAATTGATAATGGGAAAACTCCAAGTTCACCATAAACCATTGCGTTGGGCGTGCTACCTTTAACCTTCAATAATATTTTACAAAATCGTAATTGAAGTCTTTCTAAGTAAGTAAAGTCAGTACAACCCCATACTTCACATCCATATAGTGCTATAGATACAATTAGGGCATTGAATAAATTTATTTGTGTATCAATATCTAAGTGAAGGGCTTTTCCTTTTTGAAGGAGGGAAAACATTGTTGCTGACGCTTTTGTATATAAGGCTGTATATAATTTAGTGAAAGATCCATTATAATTAAATTTTAAACCCAGGTACGTATAATCATCTACAACTTCAATAATTTGATCATTATATTTAATGATTGGTCTTTTACGTATTTACCTCTAGAAAATACAAGTATTTTTTGTCTTAGTGATATTGATATCTAGTTTCCATTGTGAGCAATACTTAGACATACTACTTACGGCATCCTGCAGATCTGACTCAGACTCGGCTAATAAAATCGTGTCATCTGCGTATAATAACACAAATAATTTCAGGTATACACCAACATTTTCGTAATCTGTTTCACATAAACTTAGGCCTGCATATGATATGGACAGGAATTGCGAAAGGTCTTTAAAATAAATAGAAAATAAAAGGGGAGATAAGTTTTCACCTTGTCTAACACCGACTGAGCAATCAAATAATTCGGACAACTTATTATTGTGCCTTACACACGATTTGGCATTTTTGTATATATTAAAAATAACGTTAAATAACTTCCCTTTAATACCTGAATCTAAGATTTTTTGCCATAGTTCTAGCCTAGGGATTCCATCAAATGCTCGGCGATAATCAATAAAGCATGTATAAAGTCTCATTTTTTTCTTTAGGTATAATTCTACTAAACATTTTAAAGTAAAAATCTGATCTGTTGTTGAGAAGTATTTGCGAAATCCTGCTTGCTCAGGTCCAATAATGGACTCAGATTCAATATATTTACTAAGCCTAGAATTAACAATCGATGTGAATAATTTACATAAACAACTCAAAATAGTGATACCTCTATAGTTATTTGTATCTGAATGACTGCCCTTGTTCTTGTATATTGGATAAATCATCCCTAAAGTCCATTCAGACGGTACGATGCCAGTATCAAGTACGAGGTTGAACAGTAAAACGTACACAGATAACATTATTGGTTTGGTTGATTTGATGTTTCGCTAAGTACTTCGTCTCCTCCAAACGATTTGTTGTTTTTCAATTCGTCTATACACATCTGGATTTCGGATTCTGTTATTGGGTTATTCAATATTTCATTATGATTTTCATCCACACTCTCAAGCATTGTTCTTTCTGTCACGTCGTCAATCTTCTCACCATAGTTCAGATTCCGAAAATGATCATAGAAATCACTAATAGCTACTGAGCAATTCGATTGTTTCTTTCCATAAGTCAATAATTTCCAATATTCGCGTGTATTTGATCTTTTAAGTTTGTTCAGGTCACTGTTAAAGTTCTTGTTATACAAATCGAATTCTGCTTTCAATTCTATATTCTTGACTAGCGGTTTTCAAGCACTTTTGCGTTTCCTCAGATGGTTGGGATTTGTATTTGTTCTTGGCGTTAAAGAGCAGTTGTCTCTTTTCCTCACAAAGTTCATTAAACCAGGGTTTGGGACTTGTTTTGCGAGCCCTGTTTCTGTTGGTATTAACGGTACTACTTATTCCAACTGCTCTGGCACTACCATTAAAAATTCCACAAACTTTAGAACTAATTTCATGTAATCTGTATTTTGTGATATTTTCCGTGCATAGTTATAATAAGCTTGTCCCATATTGCAACACAGAGGTCTTTGCGGCTATGCAAAACATCCCTATAATACCCGAATTATGTAATCGGTATTGTTTGATATTTTCCGTGAGATGTAGTAATGAGCTCGTAATTCCATACAGAGGTCTTAGTGGCCATACAGAACATCCCAAAAATATCTGAATGATATTTGATAATGAGCTCGTCCCATAATTATTTGCTGCAATACAATACTATCAAAAAATGCCCAAATGATTTAATCGGGATTATTAGAAAGCTTGTCCTTATATTCAATACAGACAAGTTGGCACCGAAATATAGGACATAAAACTCTTATTTCAAACAATATCTTTGACTCACAATTCCTTGTTTATACAAGTTTTACATCTGGTTCTCTTTGACACTTTAAGGACGTAAAACTCTATTCTTTTCATTTCATTTCTCTTTGACACTTCAATTCGGGTTATAATTAAACACATAACGGATAAATTGTTTTTTTCTTCAGACCGCAATTCTATCGAAATTCCTTCCCTTTGACCACAACAATTAACAATCACTTGCTATAGATGATAAAAATGAATGTAAAACAAAATGAGTACAATATAACAAAACGCAGGTCCATATATTCATTATTTCAGACATGCGGTTGGAGTTCTCAATCTCATATCTGTTGGAGAGGACGAGGATGCCAAGGCAAATTAAGAGAAACAGCTTATATCTCAAACATTTATATCTGAAACGGGCAAATTTACTCATGATATATATATCTTTTTTATATTGCTGCATTAGTTTATGATGAAACTGGTCCGGCTTTGCCCCATAACCCATTCTCCCAATATAAAATTTCATTTCTCCGTTTTTAAATATTCCTGGTTTCATGTAAAACGGAAAAATATTTTTTGTAAATGCAAAATATGTCATTGGCAACATTTCATGAGATAGTGGTCTGAATTAAAAACAAATACATGTAATAATAATGATTACTTTTAGTTTATTCTACAAGATAGGGTAAATTTGTTAGTTGTAACGAACAATGTTAAACATTGTTATAACTCTCCTACATTGACTTCGGTCAAATTTAAAGGTATAATAGGTCTTAAAATGAACATAAAATTTAAAATTTTAAACTTGGCCAATAGGAATACTACTTCGAATATAAAATGGATAGACATGGACTATATTTTATTAGATATCAAATGTATAAATGAAATGAAATTGATGAAGTTTTCAAACTGTTCGATAACAAACGAAAAATTAATTTAATGTTGCACTAAAGACCAAATTTATTTGTTTAAAACAAACTAAAAAGGAAATAGCATCCCTTTAAACCATAGGCTTCAATATCTTTAATACGAATCAACAAATCAAGTTAGTCCATAGTTTTTAAAACTAAACTTATTTATCCATTCTGCTGGGCCTTTAATAAGCAAATGGAAATTTTGATAAGCTGATGGGGCCAGATGACTTAATTCAATGTTAAGTCAATGGAGAATTATACATGTTTCGACCTAGTTTGGACCTACATGGCACAGTAAACCAGAACGCTGTATCTCTACTGGTTCCAGAGGGACAGCCCCCCAAAGTTTGGTAAATTTTCGACTTTTTGACGCAGTTTTTTGCCTGGAGTCCAAAAGAATAAAAATAATTTTTGGTCCAAAATTGAAAATTTTCCTTATCAAATAGATGAAAAAATGGCCGTTTTTTGAGTGTTTTTGGCTTTTGCAGGCTTTACAAAAACCGTCACTGTGGACCAACCAATGGTGCCAGAGAGTTGTGCTTTTCAGGGTAATTAGCTGAATAGTGGACCTACATGGCACAGTAAACCAGAATGCTGTATCTCTACTGGTTCCAGAGGGACAGCCCCCCAAAGTTTGGTAAATTTTCGACTTTTTGACGCAGTTTTTTGCCTCTAGTTTTTCGCCAAAATGCAGGAAACAAGTTTGAATCGAATTTCCGGTGTCCCTCGGTCCCCCCAAATCGGTTTGAGTCCAAAAGAACAAAAATAATTTTTGGTCCAAAATTGAAAATTTTCCTTATCAAATCGATGAAAAAATGGCCGTTTTTTGAGTGTTTTTGGCTTTTTCAGGCTTTACGAAAACCGTCACTGTGGACAAACCAGTGGTGCCAGAGAGTTGTGCTTTTCAGGGTAATTAGCTGAATAGTGGACCTACATGGCACAGTAAACCAGAATGCTGTATCTCTACTGGTTCCAGAGGGACAGCCCCCCAAAGTTTGGTAAATTTTCGACTTTTTGACGCAGTTTTTTGCCTCTAGTTTTTCGCCAAAATGCAGGAAACAAGTTTGAATCGAATTTCCGGTGTCCCTCGGTCCCCCCAAATCGGTTTGAGTCCAAAAGAACAAAAATAATTTTTGGTCCAAAATTGAAAATTTTCCTTATCAAATCGATGAAAAAATGGCCGTTTTTTGAGTGTTTTTGGCTTTTGCAGGCTTTACAAAAACCGTCACTGTGGACCAACCAATGGTGCCAGAGAGATGTGCTTTTCAGGGTAATTAGCTGAATAGTGGACCTACATGGCACAGTAAACCAGAATGCTGTATCTCTACTGGTTCCAGAGGGACAGCCCCCCAAAGTTTGGTAAATTTTCGACTTTTTGACGCAGTTTTTTGCCTCTAGTTTTTCGCCAAAATGCAGGAAACAAGTTTGAATCGAATTTCCGGTGTCCCTCGGTCCCCCCAAATCGGTTTGAGTCCAAAAGAACAAAAATAATTTTTGGTCCAAAATTGAAAATTTTCTTTAGTATACCATGATGGGTGACATAACGTGATGCGAAGCAGAAGCAATTACTGAATGGGAAAATGACTTTAATTAAGCCAAAACATTAACATACAATACACCTGCACATAACATATAACATATAAATACATAATTAGAAATAATGACAAATTAACTCCAACCCAGAAGTTGTCTAGAAAAAAAAAAAAAAAAAAAAAGAAGAAAAAAAAAAAAAAAAAAAATTAGAAAGATAATAATAACGATAATAATAATGAAAAATAATGATAATAAAAAAAAAAAAAAAAAAAAAAATTAATAAAAGGGAAAAGAAGGAAAAGAAAATGCTAGCCATAATCCATCCAGTGTGTTTTATCTAAGGCAGCGAATTTGCAAATCGTTGAGCAATCGAAAGTTTATTTGATACATTAATATCCAGATATCTTTTAAAGCAATCGCTTGACCAATAACCCAAGGTTTGGATGTCCTTATCTGCAAAACCTTGTTTATTGAGCCAATTAGCCCCACCCCTGCGAAATGAGTGGCCGCTAACCTTTAAATCAGGTTGACCAAGAATGATTAAAATCTCTTTAATTCTAGCTAGAAATTGACAATATTTTAATGCCACGCCATCATGGACACATAGCAAAGGGCCTAGGGGGTCGGCCCTAGAATAAAGAGCAAAATAGGACTGCAAGGCTGTAGCGGGGCATAGTGGGTGGCCAGCTATGTAAGGCAATACAACTTGCACTTCTTTTTCCCTGAATTGAATAGTTTTTGTGCACCGAACATTGATCAAGATCCCCCATGAGAAAGACAATGCATCGACTCGTCGTAAATCTCTTAAAGGGTCAAAAGTGCTTTTAACCAGAACGTTGTTGGCACGCAACAGACCGAAAAAGGCTATGAGGCATGCTGCCCAAAACGCTGAGTCTGAAACACAAGATAAATTAAGGACCGAGCGAAACTGTATTAAAAGCTCTGGTGTAATGGAAAAAGCATGAGATTGGGCCATACCTAATTCTCTTTTAATACCCAAAAGCATCTGGCTTATATTCCAATCATTATAAACAGGGTCATGTAGGCCCTCAGCCTTATGTAAAAGAGATACAATATTCAGATATTGCTTCACAGAAGCAAACTTAAATAATTTAACTTGAAAAAGGAATGCAATATACATTTGGAGACATTCAGATGTTGCAGGTATTGGGTTAAAGCAGTAAATATGACAAAATTCTTCATAAGTTTTCAAATGAACTAAATATGTGCTCTTTGTTGACTTAGCCCAAGCTTTTCTCTTCAATTCTAACACAGTCTTAGCTAGAACATCCCTGATCAGTAAACCATCTGAAAAATATAAATGGCAATGACATGTGACTTAATAATTCATCCATTGAAAACTGTGATAGCGTAAGAGAAGGTACTAGAGAATAGAGTTTGTCAAACATAGGAGGTTCATGTAGCCTGGAACAAGCGTCAGCAATGGTATTGTTTATTCCTGGAATATATACAGCATTAACGGATATATTATATATGGCAGATAGCCAAAATAACTGTCGCAAAAGCCACATGATGGTCTTGTTCCTAGATGAACCTTTATTTATCACTGATTTGGCTACAATGTTATCTGTGTGGATAATAACTTGTTTATTCGTCAGCACATGACACCACCTTAATAAAGCCAGGACAATGGCAGCTACCTCCTTCACATTAATGTGTTCATGTGCCAAAAAGGGTAGATCTAAATTCCAGTTTGAATAATAATAATCTCCTTCGAAATAACCACCTGCACCATGTAATGATGCATCAGTCTGAATTGAATTTACCGGCCTATTATCCAAAATTTTCATACTTCCATTAAAAAATTCCAAAAATTGCAACCACCAGTGAATGTCTTGATAAAATTCAGCACTTAATTTCACTTTATGTGAATTGAGACACAAAGAATCCTTCATATCCAAAATACGGCGTAGGAAAGTCCTACCCCCACATATTACTTGTGCAGCCCAACTTAGCTTGCCACACAAAACGTCTAACTGGTGTTTACTAGCTCGTTTACGTAAGACGAAAGATGCTAACAGAACTTTAAAATCAGAAAGCTTTTCTGACGGTAAAGAAAATGTCATTAAGTCCGTATTAATGAGCACTCCAAGAAATACAAGAGATGTACTAGGTCCACAAACTTTAGACCAATTTATTCGAAAGCCTAAAGTACGAAGAACATCCAATAATGTGCTCAATGCAGAAACACATTCATCAAAAGTTGGGCTTATCACCAAAAAATCGTCTAAGTAAGCTATAACTGTAATATTAAACTTTAACTTCATTATCCTACATACCGCACTGCTTAAAGTCTGAAATATTTTTGGGCTTTTAGCCCCACCAAACGGTAACTTGGTATCATAAAAATAAGTCGGGTGATTATCCCCTTTAAAGGTCCATTTCAAGCCAGTAGCTGAATGGTTTGATGGATGAATACTAACAGACCTGTATGCGCTTTGGAGGTCAACCTTTGCGAGATAACAGTTTTCAGTTATTAAGTCTCTGGCAACATTAAGATCCATATACGAGCAAGATGTTGTATCTGAATCCACATAGTCGTTTAATGATCTACCGGGGGGTCTACTGGCATCATGAATCAAACGCACTTTATTGTTTGCTTTTGGAATTGCACCCAATGCACTGACAAGTGTTGGTTTTGTAGGACTTAAAACATAATTGCCATGTTGCAATTCTATCAAAATCTGTTGTTCTACTTTATCACTAAATTGTTTTGCTGATCGATAATTATCACATTCAACACATTCAATATTAACGAGATTGTCAATTAAATGGAAGCCATGCCGAATTCCTTCCAAAATAAACGAGCGTGATAGGTCATCAGAGGGGAGTAACTCCTGCCACGCTGCCAAATTCAAGTCACCATTGATATGTGCGTTAATTGCCCCCTCGGTAGAGTCATTTAGTTTTTTGCATCATGTTTTATGGCTGGATGCTCCAGGTAGCACAAACAACAACAGTGTTGAAATTTACAGATAGATCGATCACAAGTTCCAGAATTATATTTTATGCAAATTTCCTTCCCCATAGGAGTCGTTGGTCCCCGATGACGACTTTCCTTAGAATTTGAAGAGTTGGATGATTCGCGATTTCTTTTCTGTTGTGTCTCAACAGAAAGGGCCGGCTTTAGAATTAGTTGAAAATTATGCAAGTCTTGTCTAACAGTTCCCCATTTGAATTGCAGCTTATTTTGCAATTCACGATATTCTCTATCATATAGCAAGACACTAATTTTTACATATCTACTAAATAAGCGAAAAATAGACTCCGTGTATTCAATATAGTCTATAATTTCCAAAGTAGAAGCAAGAGAACCATCTGCAATCAAACACTCCATAATTTTAGAATTAGCATACCCCCATTGCTCTATGGACAGTGTATCATATCTAGGCCTATTCTTTTTATTGACTGTGAGTGAGCCATCCTTTTGAAAAGATACATAGTCATTATCATCTCTATAACTGGGATCATCCCATACAAAATCATAAATTTGATAGGCTTTGGATTTACTACTTGGCTGAATGCTCCTACCTTCTGCTCTCTCGTTGTCTCTTGCACTAGCCAATTGTCGAGATAGTTGAGATTCTTTCGATGCTTTTTCAATACCAGATTGCTGTTTATCCGAGCTGGGATAGATTCAGACTGTAACTGTAAAAGTTCATCCCTTTCTTTATTAATCTGTTTTAGCAAAGACATCTTGGATTTTGAAACTCAACTGTTCCATTGTTCACGAAGAGAATTAAGCTCACCTTGATTATTACCATTGCCACCATTGGTTTTGGATTCAAGGACGGATCTGCCCGCGTCGCCCTTTTCACTTCTGATGTTTACTTTATCAGTGAGATGAGACGGAGTATCGTGACTTCTAAGTTGCCTAGTGGAAACAGGCGTGAGATTAGCGTCCTGTGAACCAAGATTAAATTCTATTTCAACATCGTCTTCATCTAATTCGGATTATCTTCCAAATTTTTTCGCAGCGATTGTAAGCGTGAAGCAGCCATGATGAGCTCGTGCAAGAGGCCAAGGTGAGATAACTCGCGTGGTAAAAGATAAGTGCATAATTAGGGGAGAGCAGCAATAAGTCGTCCCCTTCACATTACCAAAATCAAATTTATACTAAATTTACACCTTATCAAATCGATGAAAAAATGGCCGTTTTTTGAGTGTTTTTTGGCTTTTGCAGGCTTTACAAAAACCGTCACTGTGGACCAACCAGAGAGTTGTGCTTTTCAGGGTAATTAGCTGAATAGTGGACCTACATGGCACAGTAAAACCAGAATGCTGTATCTCTACTGGTTCCAGAGGGACAGCCCCCCAAAGTTTGGTAAATTTTCGACTTTTTGACGCAGTTTTTTGCCTCTAGTTTTTCGCCAAAATGCAGGAACAAGTTTGAATCGAATTTCCGGTGTCCCTCGGTCCCCCCAAATCGGTTTGAGTCCAAAAGAACAAAATAATTTTTGGTCCAAAATTGAAAATTTTCCTTATCAAATCGATGAAAAAATGGCCGTTTTTTGAGTGTTTTTGGCTTTTGCAGGCTTTACAAAAACCGTCACTGTGGACCAACCAATGGTGCCAGAGAGTTGTGCTTTTCAGGGTAATTAGCTGAATAGTGGACCTACATGGCACAGTAAACCAGAATGCTGTATCTCTACTGGTTCCAGAGGGACAGCCCCCCAAGTTTGGTAAATTTTCGACTTTTTGACGCAGTTTTTTGCCTCTAGTTTTTCGCCAAAATGCAGGAAACAAGTTTGAATCGAATTTCCGGTGTCCCTCGGTCCCCCCAAATCGGTTTGAGTCCAAAAGAACAAAAATAATTTTTGGTCCAAAATTGACAAATTTTCCTTATCAAATCGATGAAAAAATGGCCGTTTTTTGAGTGTTTTTGGCTTTTTCAGGCTTTACGAAAACCGTCACTGTGGACAAACCAGTGGTGCCAGAGAGTTGTGCTTTTCAGGGTAATTAGCTGAATAGTGGACCTACATGGCACAGTAAACCAGAATGCTGTATCTCTACTGGTTCCAGAGGGACAGCCCCCCAAAGTTTGGTAAATTTTCGACTTTTTGACGCAGTTTTTTGCCTCTAGTTTTTCGCCAAAATGCAGGAAACAAGTTTGAATCGAATTTCCGTTGTCCCTCGGTCCCCCCAAATCGGTTTGAGTCCAAAAGAACCAAAATAATTTTTGGTCCAAAATTGACAAATTTTCCTTATCAAATCGATGAAAAAATGGCCGTTTTTTGAGTGTTTTTGGCTTTTTCAGGCTTTACGAAAACCGTCACTGTGGACAAACCAGTGGTGCCAGAGAGTTGTGCTTTTCAGGGTAATTAGCTGAATAGTGGACCTACATGGCACAGTAAACCAGAATGCTGTATCTCTACTGGTTCCAGAGGGACAGCCCCCCAAAGTTTGGTAAATTTTCGACTTTTTGACGCAGTTTTTTGCCTCTAGTTTTTCGCCAAAATGCAGGAAACAAGTTTGAATCGAATTTCCGTTGTCCCTCGGTCCCCCCAAATCGATTTGAGTCCAAAAAAACAAAAATAATTTTTGGTCCAAAATTGACAAATTTTCCTTATCAAATCGATGAAAAAATGGCCGTTTTTTGAGTGTTTTTGGCTTTTTCAGGCTTTACGAAAACCGTCACTGTGGACAAACCAGTGGTGCCAGAGAGTTGTGCTTTTCAGGGTAATTAGCTGAATAGTGGACCTACATGGCACAGTAAACCAGAATGCTGTATCTCTACGGGTTTCCCAAAGAGGGACACCCCCCCAAATAGTTTGGTAAATTTTCGACTTTTTGACGCAGTTTTTTGCCTCTAGTTTTTCGCCAAAATGCAGGAAACAAGTTTGAATCGAATTTCCGGTGTCCCTCGGTCCCCCCAAATCGGCTTGAGTCCAAAAGAACAAAAATAATTTTTGGTCCAAAATTGACAAATTTTCCTTATCAAATCGATGAAAAAATGGCCGTTTTTTGAGTGTTTTTGGCTTTTTCAGGCTTTACGAAAACCGTCACTGTGGACAAACCAGTGGTGCCAGAGAGTTGTGCTTTTCAGGGTAATTAGCTGAATAGTGGACCTACATGGCACAGTAAACCAGAATGCTGTATCTCTACTGGTTCCAGAGGGACAGCCCCCCAAAGTTTGGTAAATTTTCGACTTTTTGACGCAGTTTTTTGCCTCTAGTTTTTCGCCAAAATGCAGGAAACAAGTTTGAATCGAATTTCCGTTGTCCCTCGGTCCCCCCAAATCGATTTGAGTCCAAAAAAACAAAAATAATTTTTGGTCCAAAATTGACAAATTTTCCTTATCAAATCGATGAAAAAATGGCCGTTTTTTAGGTTTTGCTTTTAGGCTTACAAAACCGATGTGACCATGGTCCAGAGGGCCAGGTTTGCTAATTGGACTAATACGAACCAGTGTGACTCTATGGTTCCAAGGGAACCCCAAATTTGAAAAATTTTTCCGACTTTGCCCCATTTTGGTTGTTTTTAAAATGGCTTTTAAATTTTTTCCCCTTTAAAAACTTTGT
>JAUJPP010000005.1:15866197-16045983 GCA_030562195.1 Nipponacmea schrenckii | reverse complement strand
AAAACAAAATCCATTAAGAATTGTTCTTTCTAGAGTGTTTACAAGCAAAAATTGAACGCGTTTTCAAACACAAGGGCAATAACTGATACTAATTATTTTTCGATTTAATTGAATTTCAATAGGGTTCATCCTTAGGTGATTACAAATACTCATGCCAAGTTATGTCAAAATCGCTCAAGAATTGTGACTTGTAGAGTGTTTACAAGGCAAAAATCCAACACATTTTATAGAACAAGGGCAATAATTCCTATTAAATATATTTCGATATGTGCTATTTTCAAAAGGGTTCATTCTTGGGTGATATTAAACAATTTCAGCAAGTTTCGTCAAAATCGGTCAATAACTGTGCTTTGTAGAGTGTTTACAAGCTAAAAATTGAACGCGTTTTTCAAAAACAAGGGCAATAACTGATATTAATTTTTTTTCGATTAGACTGGTATCCAATAGGCTTCATCCTTGGGTGATAACAATTACTCAGGCCAAGTTTCATTAAAATCCATTAAAAATTGTTCTCTCAAGAGTGTTTACAAGCTAAAATTGAACGCGTTTTCAAGAACAAGGGCAATAACTCATACTAAATGTTTTTCGATTTCGCTGATTTTCGATAGGGTTTATCCTTGAGTTATAACATACTCTCACACCAAGTTTCATCAAAATCGGTCAAGAATTGAACGTTGTAGAGTGTTTACGAGCCATTCAAGAACAAGGGCACAAACTCATACTAATTTTTTTCAGATTTCGCTGATTTTCAATAGGGTTCATCCTTGCGTGATCATAAACACTCATATTAAGTTTCATCTAAATCCGTCAAGAATTACACCGTGTAGAGTGTTTACAAGCAATTGTGGACGGACGGACGGACGGACAGACGGAGTTTGGGCAGGAGCGGACGGACGGACGGACGGACGGATGTGGGTGACGACAATATACGCCCCCCATTTCATGTGGGCGTATAAAAAATGGAATAATGAAAAGAAGTTTAACAACAATAACAATTATCTACAAAAATTAAATTTCACCTGCTCATATCAACATGTAGCAAGAAGTTTAAAAGATTGGGGAAAATCATCAGAATTATCAATGAATTTAAGAAAGATTAATTTAGATAATGCGTCTTTAAACGAATCGAATTGAAATTTAATTTTTGAAGCTCATTGTTATTGTTGTTAAACTTCTTTTCATTATTCCATTTTTTCTGTCAAGACTTTTCTGTAAATATATTATATATTGGTAAACGAAGTATGCCTCTTGTGGTTTTGAGAGGAAAGTGAGTTAATTTTGACATATTTTTAATAATAATCAAATTATCAAAACCACTACGGTTATGAGAAACTAAAGTTAATTGTTTTTGATCAACATTTCCTAAATATTTTAACATTTGATCTATACAATCTGTACAAATGTATGAACTATATTTATTATTTTTTCATAAAATTCTTCAGGAAAAAGTCCATTTATTCTTCTAATATTTTTCGCAGCTTTTCCAAATTTACTAATGAACATGCATATGGTATTGTTTTACCAGTTTCTTTTTCTGTATACGTCTCGGAATCCCAGGCATAAAAAGTTTCGGTTTCGGAGTTTTGTGACATGGAGGCTGGATTAAATTTGGAAACAAGTTCAATGCTATCGTTAACACAGGTTTTCCATACTTGTTGAAAGTTATCTTTTATTTCTTTTAAACTTCTATCTTTAGGATTATAAATTTGGAAGGAAGTTTTATTTTGTTCATTGAATTCTCCGATTCGAGCTTGAGTCATTATTCCCTTTCTGTTATGTTTTGAATAGGAATAAATAAAATCATTCTTTTGTTTAATCACGTTTCAAAACATAATTAACACATTCAATAAAACTTCGCTACGTCAATTGGAATATAACAATATTCTCCAACGTATTCTTTGATTGTAAATAGCAATTGAGTTTCTTTTCCTATATTTGATCTTTTGATTGGTTTGAAATCATTTTTATACGCCCAAAATGTATTTTGGTCGTATATTGTGATCACCCCTGTCTGTCTGTCTGTCTGTGTGTGTGTGTGTATGTGTGTGTGTGTGTGTGTGTGTGTGTCTGTTCACATTTTTCTTGTACTCACTCTACAGTCTACAATTCTCAATGGATCTTTTTTATTTTTGTTATATGGGTTAATAACATTACAAAGAGGATCCCTATTGATTTTGGTGCTGATCGGACAATTTTTGGCCGAGATATAGCATAAAACTTCAGGGTAACAGTCTTGTACTTATTTTCCAGTCGACAATATTGACAATTCGACAGACCTCCTCTTTTTCGACGTCACAACCAATCCGAACGCGTGAATTCAATAAACCCGCGAATTGTAGTCTCTGTCACCCAGAATAATTACTATTACATAGATATCAGAAGGACTGGATTGTGGAGTCTAAAATTTAATAAATTATGTCGATCTTGTCACTTCTACAGCTTAAATTTCTTTCTTTTTATATTTCACGAAGGTTTGTGTTTGTGTTATTATATTATCAAACTATGCAGTGCATTCGTCAAACAATGTTATTATGACATGTAAAATAGTGAGTTGAGTCAATATGTTGACGACAGTCTTCTCGACTGACTTTCCAAAGAAAATCTCCGATTAAGTAGGTCAAATTCTGAAATGGATGTCCTACCCTACATTATGTTGGAGGGCCATATCCTCATATCGACAAAATATTTAAATACCGGTAGGCCTAATAAAGGTTCTATCTTACTAAAATGTATTTGATTCGTCCCGATATCAATAAATCAGATATCGCTTGTAAACGTTGGCTTTTGTAGACCTAAGTTTTATTTAGTTTTAACTTCAGAACACTTGACATCTGCCGACGAAATTGTGAATGTATCTTTTATAATAGAAGCAAACCTTTTGTGAAAGTCGCGTATCAATCAATAAATCCTACGATAAATTTCCCGGTAAACTAGCATGACTTACTGCTAATCGCCATCATGTTATTTCTGTAACGTTTGTTAGATATGGTGTCATTAAAATATTTGGCATGTGGTTTATTGGGGACTTAAAGTTGATCTGATCTGATTTTTGTGTTGTAGGATACTTTTAATCGAGATACATCGTTAACCATAGACAAATCTTTAACATATGTATCTGTAGTATGGCTGCCATTTGGGCGTATTTCAATGCATCGCATTGCTATCTTTACGATACATTATATGACCAGTAAAATACCAATCTGAACTATCTGATTTTTCACTCATATTATTGACAACTCTAGAAATCATTTGAACATTAAAGAAAGATAAATTCATATTGTGTTTGAATTCGCCATCTTCAAAAATTTGTCCATCGATTTCAATTTATCCATTAAAAGTATTAAACTTATATAAAAAACCACATTTTCAAATAATTCATTGTCAATTTTTTTCTTCGGTTTTACATTATTAGGCTTTTTTTTTAATTGGTTTAGTCATGCTTCTTTTTCAGTTTTTTATGTTATATTTTTAAAGATTCAATTTTTGTTAACAATTCATCGAATATTTCATTAAATTCTTCGAGTTCTTCTATGGTAATTATTTTTATGCTTCGTTCGTAAAAAATGAATAATTTACCTAAATATGTTCTAATTAAATTTGATATGGTTTTATAATATAATTTCTTTTTATAGGTAAACGCAATAGTAATTAAACCACATGAAGATGTTTTAATAGCTGTAAGTGCTCCAAGGATAGTTGGAATAAATATTGGAAGAGAAATTCTTGCTGTTACAGTGGTTGCTGTTGCTATAAGACAAGCTGATATAACACCTATAGTTTAAAAAGTAGTGTCTATCCTACTCCAACATTTTGTTAACTTTTTGTAATGATTGAATTCTCCTTCTAACTCTTTTTGTTTACGTATCTTAACATGTTGTAAATTCGGTGTGTTCAATTCTTCGGTATTAATTTTTTAGGAATTAAATTTACTGTTTTTGTGATAAACTAACGTAATTCGAAGTAAAATGTATATTATTGTCTTTGTTTCTGTAACCCAAGCCTTTTATATGAACTATTATCTCCAGTTCATCATATAACCGTGTCAATTCACGTATACTTTCTATATGAAAAAGTAGTAAGTATTCTCCATTTTTTTTTGTCATTTGTCACTAATATCAAATCCAGCAAATTTAAACCATATTCAGTAACGGTAAATACATCAGATGGATCAAGGTTTATTCTATATTCAAATCCATCAATATAATCTGTATCTAGTGGTATTTCATAAACTTTATTGGCATCACTGAGTTTCGTTTTTAGATTAGCTAATTCTTGATTTAATCTTTCTTCATTTACACCTGGTTTAATGTTACCTATCAATTGTTTAATATCTGATTTTTGCTTTGTAATTATTTCGTCTAGTTGTGATATTAATAAATTTATTCTGTCCAACTGAGTTTTATCGACTATTTTAGCTAATTGTTATTGATAACTTTCTAGTTTTTTATGATGAGAGTCTAAAAGTTTTTGATGGTTTTCTAATAGGTTTTTACTATCTTTATCTAATCCAGTTATTTTTTTATGTAAACTTTTAGTTGTTTGAGTTAATTTATTGCATCTTTTTTCTGTTGAGGAAATCTTAAATTAGTTATTTTGAAATTATTCATATCTATATCACATTGAAGTGTGTCTCCAGTTTGATCTACAAAATATGGTTTGAATTTATTAATCGTTAATGTAGGAGCTTCATTCTTTAAATTTCCTTAACCAAATTTATTTGCCATTTTTTTTAAAAAGATTTAATACTATTTGTTCAAATGGTTTACCTAAACTTAATTGATATAAAACCCAAAGTGAAAGTTGACCACAAACTTTATCTCCTGGTTTTTGAATTTGAAAAGTAGAACATATTATTGGACGATAATTTAAATCAATAATTTCTTTAGTTGGATCTAATCCATATGAATCAAAAAAATACTTTAAATAAAGCAGAATGATGAACGCCTTTTTGATCTGAAGTATGGATATTAGTTATAGCATAGAACTTTTTTTGATTTTTAAGAGATGATATTTCATCGCGCATGCAAAAGTAAAAAGGTTTTATGTTTAATTCTTCTGCCCATCTAATTAATTGAAAATTTGTGGTAGTGTCAGTTCCGTACTTTTGTAAGAATTCTTCGAAAGTAATCATTTTTTAAAAATCAGTTTTTTGAATTTCGTTTTGATAAAATCTACCCAATCTACTAAACTGTAAGTTAGTGGTGAAGTTTTATTAACTTTATCAATAATAAAAATTCCTCGTCCATAACCTTTTTCGAATTTACTTATGTATTTATAAATACCAACTCGATCTCCAACTTTAAATTTGAGTTTAATATTTAAATCCTGATTTTCAAAATTGTTTTGTGTGTTAATTGATTTTATAATATCTGGATTTTTTGAAGCTTTTATAGATGAATGAATTTTATCATTATATTCATCGACAACAATAGGTTATATTTTAAGCCATTTTTGAGAATTTAATTCTGTGAACAGTTTGAAGAATTTGTTTTTTAGAGTTCTGTTTAATCTCTCAATTACTATAGCTTTGCCTTCGTTATATGTACTGTAAAAATTTCAAACCCTAAAGATTTCATATTTTTATTATAAAATTCTGTTCCTTGATCTACCTTTGATCATAACTTTTTGGCTTTTCTATGTTTCATTATTGTGTCAAATGCTTTTTTAACAGTCACACCTGTTTTGTTTTTTAGGAATAACCCAAGCGTATCTTGTATATAAATCTATAACTGTTAAGCAATATTTATAACCTCTTTCTGGGGGGATATTTATTAAATCTGCTGACCATATATCGTCTTTGGCGAATACTTTCACTTTTAAAAAGTTTTTAGTTTTTCTGAATTCTTTATGAATTTCATCTGCTATTCCCATACCTAATTTCATTTTTGATTTTAAAAGTCTTATGATTAATGCTCCTTCAACTTTTTCTCTAAAAGTGGGATTTGGAATAGATTCTAATTCTTTAATCATTTGTTTGTCTGCTTCATGTCGAAATTCTAAATCTTCATTTCTGTATAGTTTGTCGTGTTTAAGTGCAGCAGCATCTACTCTATTAAGTGTAAATTTAGTATAAATTTGATTTTGGTAATGTGAAGGGGACGACTTATTGCTGCTCTCCCCTAATTATGCACTCATCTTTTACCACGCGAGTTATCTCACCTTGGCCTCTTGCACGAGCTCATCATGGCTGCTTCACGCTTACAATCGCTGCGAAAAAATTTTGAAGATAATTCCGAATTAGATGAAGACGATGTTGAAATAGAATTTAATCTTGGTTCACAGGACGCTAATCTCACGCCTGTTTCCACTAGGCAACTTAGAAGTCACGATACTCCGTCTCATCTCACTGATAAAGTAAACATCAGAAGTGAAAAGGGCGACGCGGGCAGATCCGTCCTTGAATCCAAAACCAATGGTGGCAATGGTAATAATCAAGGTGAGCTTAATTCTCTTCGTGAACAATTGGAACAGTTGAGGTTTCAAAAATCCAAGATGTCTTTGCTAAAACAGATTAATAAAGAAAGGGATGAACTTTTACAGTTACAGTCTGAATCTATCGCAGCTCGGGATAAACAGCAATCTGGTATTGAAAAAGCATCTAAAGAATCTCAACTATCTCGACAATTGGCTAGTGCAAGAGACAACGAGAGAGCAGAAGATGGTTTACTGATCAGGGATGTTCTAGCTAAGACTGTGTTAGAATTGAAGAGAAAAGCTTGGGCTAAGTCAACAAAGAGCACATATTTAGTTCATTTGAAAACTTATGAAGAATTTTGTCGTATTTACTGCTTTAACCCAATACCTGCAACATCTGAATGTCTCCAAATGTATATTGCATTCCTTTTTCAAGTTAAATTATTTAAGTTTGCTTCTGTGAAGCAATATCTGAATATTGTATCTCTTTTACATAAGGCTGAGGGCCTACTTGACCCTGTTTATAATGATTGGAATATAAGCCAGATGCTTTTGGGTATTAAAAGAGAATTAGGTATGGCCCAATCTCATGCTTTTTCCATTACACCAGAGCTTTTAATACAGTTTCGCTCGGTACTTAATTTATCTTGTGTTTCAGACTCAGCGTTTTGGGCAGCATGCCTCATAGCCTTTTTCGGTCTGTTGCGTGCCAACAACGTACTGGTTAAAAGCACTTTTGACCCTTTAAGAGATTTACGACGAGTCGATGCATTGTCTTTCTCATGGGGGATCTTGATCAATGTTCGGTGCACAAAAACTATTCAATTCAGGGAAAAAGAAGTGCAAGTTGTATTGCCTTACATAGCTGGCCACCCACTATGCCCCGCTACAGCCTTGCAGTCCTATTTTGCTCTTTATTCTAGGGCCGACCCCCTAGGCCCTTTGCTATGTGTCCATGATGGCGTGGCATTAAAATATTATCAATTTCTAGCTAGAATTAAAGAGATTTTAATCATTCTTGGTCAACCTGATTTAAAGGTTAGTGGCCACTCATTTCGCAGGGGTGGAGCTAATTGGCTCAATAAACAAGGTTTTGCAGATAAGGACATCCAAACCTTGGGTTATTGGTCAAGCGATTGCTTTAAAAGATATCTGGATATTAATGTATCAAATAAACTTTCGATTGCTCAACGATTTGCAAATTCGCTGCCTTAGATAAAACACACTGGATGGATTATGGCTAGCATTTTCTTTTCCTTTTATTAATTTTTTTTTTATTATTATCATTATTATTATTTTTCTAATTTAATTTTTTTTTTTTTTTCTAGACAACTTCTGGGTTGGAGTTAATTTGTCATTATTTCTAATTAAGTATTTATATGTTATATGTTATGTGCAGGTGTATTGTATGTTAATGTTTTGGCTTAATTAAAGTCATTTTTCCCATTCAGTAATTGCTTCTGCTTCGCATCACGTTATGTCACCCATCATGGTATACTATATTAACTGGTTCTTCACCTAGTTTTGGATTTCATCCAGTCGTAAATCTAACCTAGGTGTAATTATGACCTGGAAGATGTTTTTCACCTTTATATTTAGCCCATGGGAAACCGGGAAGTTTACTTAGATATGTTTGAATGTCTCCTGATCCGAAATAAGTTGTAGGGGAGTGAATGTTTTTCAAAGACATTTTTTGGTTATTTAAAAGGGAGGGCGGGTGGGCAAATAGTAGTATTAGAGCTTACAGATATCCGGTACCTGAGCGAAGCGAAGCGGAAGGGTGCCGGATATCTGTAAGCTCTAATACTACTGTTCCCGTCCAATTAGATATGAAGCAAACCACTGAAGAGCCTGAAGATTTCTGATCAGAAATTAGAAAGAAATATAGACTCGAATTATGGCAGTCTCTGTGCTATGAGATTTCCGGTATGCTGATTGGAAAGTGTCTATTAAGTTATGTGATTCACACTGTTGTTTAAATCTTCTGATTACAACTTTTTCAATCAATTTTGATATGAAGGAAAGATTTGAAACAGGTCTATAGTTCTTCATGGTGTTCGGATCTAAGTTTGACTTTTTAGTAAGTGGGTTTATTGCGAGATATTGCATAATGAGCAAGAATTTTGCATCGAGTATGAATGGCTTATTTAGGAACCGTTTTACATTAAATTTGTTTAATATTTTAATTGTTAAAAGATGTAATTGATGCATTTGAAATTTTTTAATTTTTTAATTTTTTTTTTCTCCAAAAAAATTCTCCAGAAATTCGAAATATTTAGCTTTGTTGGTATTTTTCTGATCAATCCGAAATTCTCAGAATATAGACAAGTTGTCCATACAAATAATCAAGTTACTATTTTTTTTTACAAAAACCCTTTTTACACACGTTTGAATTTTTTGGGAAATTTAAAGTCTCTATCTCGTGACCTTGACCTTCAATGACTTTGCCTTTGTTAGTAAAGAAAGTGTAGACATTTTGACTCCAGTCCTTAAATCAAATGTATTCATCCCATATCAATTTGGTTTTCAGAGAGATGATGTTCAAGTCATCAAATTTGGCTGATATTTTTTTTACAAATGTAAATTTTATGATTTTATTTAAAAAGATAAAACCCTAATGATGATTGACGGGTGTTATAAAACATGAACACGCGGCTTGGCGTGAACTTTTCACACCTCTCCAGTGGGATTCAGAAATGATTAAACTGATAATGTAATATTTCAACCTAAATTCTAACTTACAATAAATTTATCCCGCCTCAATATGGATGTAACAACCAGCTTGCATGCCCTTTTCCCATATCAACGATATGTGACATTGATGGTAAAAACCAATTCAAATTGTAGAAATTTGAAAAAGACTAAATAAAATTTTAACATTTCAGTATTACAGTGTTAAGAATGATTGACGGGTGTTATAAACAGATGATAAAAAGCGCTCTGGATTTAAAAACTTCACACAGGTTTTAAAATCTTCAGAACATCATATCAAGTGAACTAGTGTCTATAGACAAATTTTGAATTGATATTATTGCAATCTGCTTCTTATCACATTTCTAACAATATCTTTATTTTAGTTATAGACCGTATACTGTCTACTGTAAAACGACGATGAAAAATAAGCGATTAAATTCACAACGTTAAAACAAAATATAAATTAATATCTATAAATAAAATTACCGACAATTTTTTGAATAAAATTACACCCTAATTAAACCGATATAAATGTTACAAGAAGAATTAAAAAGATTATGTCACAGGTTAAAAAGTCAAATTGTGTTGAATGGTAGCTAAATGTTAATTTCTCTTTTGCCCCCATATTAACTACAATGGTAATCAGAACAAAAAATGAATGTGATGAACTTTTCACAAAGTCAATATTGAAATGTCTTTCACACAATCAAATTAAATTCTAAAATCATATATGAAACAAAGTCTATTAATTCTCAAATTCATATCTGATAGGTTTAATAATCTTCCTTCCACTCATAGTAGTTATTATTGCTGAGATATTAGAATTAGTGTCTATTGATGAATTGTTACAGTATTTTAGTTGTTGATTTTTACTATTAACCTTATATGTTGCAGTTGGTATATCATTTTCAGCTTGAGTTTCAACTAATGTTGAATTTGGAATATTTGACTCGGGGTACTTCTAAACTACGTCTTATAAACTTTCTATTTCTGTAAATATTATTATCAGTCTCTACCAGATATGATCGAGGACCAACTTTACCAAGACATGAACCTGAAGTCCAAGGCTGTTTTGGTTTAAATGGCTGAAGTCTCTCAGGTTCACCAATTTCTAATGCAGGTAATATTTTAGTATGACGATCATAATACAGTTTAGCTTTCTGTCTCTTTCTCTAAACCATTTCAGGAACATCTTGAACAACAGATGGCATAGTTGTTTTAGTTCTGCGGGACAAGTTTTTGAACTGGGCTAAATCCATTAATATCAGGAGTATTTCTCCATTCTAAAAGTGACATCTGAAGATCTGCATTATCTCTTTTCACTTTCTTCAAGATTTGTTTTGCAATTTTGACTGCTGATTCTTTGACTATGTAGAGGTGAGCTAAGTGTATGTACGAATTTACATTTTTTTGGAAAACTGATCAAACTCTTGACTAGTATATTGAGGTCCATTATCTGAAACCATATCAGCGATACCATGTCTTGCAAAAAGAACTTTAGTAGCTTTTATTACAGCATTAGACGATGTATCTTGTAAATGATCTAATTCAAAATAGTCTCTATAATAGTCAACTGTAACTAAATAGGATTCACCATACAGTGAAAATAAGTCTTGAACAACCTTTTTCCAAGGATAATCAGGAATTTGATGAGTCATTAATGGTTCTATACTGGTTCAGATACTACACTGGCTCACATTATCCTTTATTTTTCCACTCATACCTGGCCTAAATATAACATCTCTGGCTCGACGTAAACATGCTTCTTTGCCTAAATGACTAGTATGAGCTTTAGCAACCATTTGACTTCTCAACAGTTTTGGTACTAGAACTTTCATAAATTATACCATCTTGAACAATCAAATCCCGAAAATTCCAATATTCTCGAATGGATACAGATACAGATTCTTTTGTCTCCGGCCATCATGTTAATACCGTTGTAGCTAAAGTTTGTAGAATTTGATCTGCCATTGTGGCTGACTTGATTTGTTGATGAGTAATTTCAAATAGGCTCATGTGTTCAATTTGATTGATATTTTCAATATCTTCAAATAGGGAGTTTTCATTCATCAACTGAAAAATATGATATCTAGGTATACTTTCATGCTTAGGTACTTGAGGTAAATAAGCTCTTGAAAGTAAGTCTGATATATACATATTAAGACTAGATATATTATGGGTAAGTCCAAGATTATATTTTTGGCCTTCTTGTAATAAACATGCTCCAAGACCAGTTTCAGAAGAATCGCATTCTATTGTTACATCGAGTCCAACATCATAATACTTTAAGACAGGCGCTTTAACTATTAATTGTAATATTTTCTGGTTCGATTCTTCTTGTTGTGACTCCCAATGCCATGGAACATCAGATAGTGTTAATCAGAAACTTCTGAAAGTCTTGGCAAATACCTTGACAAATATTGTACACAACCAAGTAATCTTTGCACAGCCTTAACATTACTTGGTTGTGGCATATCTAAAATAGCTTCTACCTTAGAAGGATCAATTTTCACACCTGTTTCAGTTAATAAAAATGTCCCACATAAGGCGCTTCAGATAGCTTAAATTTTAGTATTTTACTGTTCAACTTAAGATTAACTTTTCTAATTTTATCCAACAAAGCTTTCAAATTAATATCATGATCTATATTGGCTGCTTCTACAGTATCAATAGCACCAAAGCAAATGATATCATCAGCTATTACATCAACACCATTAAGACCTGATAGTAGTTCTTTTTGTCTACGTTGATATTCTTCAGGTGCAGATGATATACCTTGAGGACATCTCAGACACCTATATCGACCTTAAGGTGTCCAAAATGTTGTTAGATATGAGCTTGCTTTATCTAATATTATTTGGAAAAAACCATCTTTAGCATCAAGTACTGTAAATACTTTTGCATTCCTCGGTTTAGGTAGTATTTCATCTACTGCTGGCATTTGGCAGTTGGGTCGCTTGATAGCAACATTTAAGTCTTTAGGATCAATACATATTCTCAGCTTGTCAGTTACCTTTGATATGATTCCTTGTTTCTCCAACTCATCTATCTTTGATTTTAATTTATCTTTTAAAGGTACTGGTACTCTTCTAGTTACTGGTACTCTTCTAGGAGAGTGTTGTACTGGCTTAACAGAAGTATCGATTTCAATATGATATTCACCAGGTAAACAACCAAGTACTTTGAAAACATCAGAATACTGTTGTAGTACTCTCTCTTTTGTAAGAGGATCTTGAGAAATAGAATGTACAGCATGCACTCACTGCCTTCTCCATTGATATCCAGTTATTCTTGATGCAAGTACTCCCATCAATAATTGGCCATTGGGCATTCTCCAAAATGTCAAACTTAATATCTATAGGCTTCTCAGTCCCTTTACTAACACTAAGTGTATAAGAACCCAACGGGCTAATAATAGTACCATCATAGAGTTTAATGTTTCCTACAATTGGTTTAAGTTTAACATTACCAGACTGCAATATGTATCGAAGCTGATTTATAGACATAGCAGAACATGAAGCACCAGTATCTAGCTGGACATCTACTGCGGATGGATATTGGCTATGAAACTTTAGAGGAATCCTGAACTTAGCATGTTTTCTATCCAATGTCTTATCAAAAGCAAATATACTATCTGTATCAGAATTAGAACTTCCATCTGTGTAGCCTTGTGATACATGGTGTACTTTCTTGCCTTTTGCCTCCTTATTATAACAACATTTTGCAACGTGATTAGAACCTCCACATTTCAAACAAGTTTTTCCATATGCAGGACAATTTCTTCTCTTGTGAGTTAATTCACAAATTCTACATTTTTTCAAATTAGAAGGTCCATCAAGTTGCTCCTGGTGAGAAGTAGCTGACTTATTCTCTGTAAACTTCTTCTTTTTGGAAATAAAGTTTGTTTTAGGTTTCTGTATGCGTTGTGCATTATGAACCTCATGATTAGCATTTTCTTGTGTTGAACGCATTTGTTCTTTATGTGTTTTAGACAATTCACTAGCCCTAAGCACTTCAAATTCCGCAGTCTTACACCTAAATTATCAATTGTCTCGGCTTGCACAGCACTGAAAAATTGAATCTTTCAAACAGAACATGTCTCTGAGGAATAAAATGTGATTCCAATTTCTGCAGGATTATTGCTGGATCTCTTTTATCTTCAGCAGTGACTCCAGCAATACTGTTTAATATTTTCAAACATCCAGGGCCTATAACTGAACAAAGTGTTGCGGCTACCTGCGTTTTACCAGAATTGCTTGCAGTTCCATCTTCATTCAACATCCTTTTATCTAATTCAGTAGCCAATAGATAAAATTTCCACTGTGATTTGAATGTTTTAAAATTTTCTACCATATCACCCTTCAAAGACATCTGGGCTGGGGCAGGAACTTGATAAATTGCCATGGTCAACACACAAATTATTTACAATCACTTTAACTTTTAAATAATCTTGAACAGCTTGCTCAAACTCAGCAGCACAAGTCAGCACATAGTCCACTCCAAATGTCTAAAATATTGAGCAACATTTGGCCCCCAAAAAAATAGTTATGCAAATCGTTACAACTGGATGCATTCACAGTTGCCTTCAATGACTAAACTGGGTTTCTACTTCTGACACCATGTTCTAGTCTTTGAATTTCGGTAGGCACATCAATACAGTATCAATAACAGTAAGCCATATTTATTATTATCTAGATCATTCTAATACACACAGAAACAACTATAACAAAAGTAGGTCAGCATCATTTTAGTATAAAATATAACAGTTAGTTTCGTACAAACAATTAACCCTTTGAGTTCAGCTATAGTTATTAACCTATAAACAGACGCTACAAAATCTTGAAGAAAAATGATTATTGACAATTTAAATGACGATTGCCACATATGGTCAATATAAGCAAGTAGACTTGACACGGTCAATTTAATTGTCAATTTCTGGTATTGACAATTAAATGGAGCAAAATAATTGATCGTGTATGGACCGCTAAAGGCAGGTGACAATGAAAGTGCACCGTAGCTTTTTCTAAATTAAATCCCTAGAGAAGGCACCTAATGATTCCTTATAAAAAAACGTGTAAAGAAATTGTCAATTTCGACAAGGCCTACTTCGTTTCGTTTCTTTTGTAAACAACCTGTGCTGATTTTATTCGTAAACAGCACCAGAAGTTAGACGCCCTTAAGCCAAAAACTAAGATGTTAGAACGGACTAATGAACATATACGACCTTTAACTGTTAATGTTGATGATTATCTGTTTTTGCGTGTCAATCCAACAGGAACTTGTCAAAAATATAACTACAGAGTTCCTTGTGTTATTGAGAACTTTACAAGTCTCCATATTCTGACACTTCAAGATCAAGACTCCATTTAACAAATATATGGTGTCCATTTAGATAGATTTAAGATTGCTTATGTACGTATCCATAATCCCCAACAAAATGTTCCCGATTCTGTCATAACTTAGGTAATGACCCTTCCTGTACCAGGAATGAATATTGAACAATCAGAATATTCAAGTACTGGTATTTTGGACAATGTTCCTACCAATCCAAGTGTTCCAACTTTGATGCGTCAATCACGCACAATTCGTAAACCAGCTCGTTTCGATGATAGTGTTTTTGTATGTGGTGCTCTTGGATCGGGTATCTTTTATTCGTATAGTTACTTAAAAAGTAATGAGTTTCGGGAATAAAGGGACATGTTTTTCATCTGGTTGACATGCACGGGGCACTCCTTAAGCCCGGAGGTTCTTCGTCATTAAGTCTATTTTAAGCTGCTATCTGTGCTAAGGTGGAATTTTTTAGAGTGAGTAAAATTTAGGTTTTAAGTTGGATAAACTCCTCAAACACGCCAACACTTTTGACATATATTAGGTAGTCGGCCTAACGGCCTCCGACTTAATATAGATCAAAACTATCGGCGTGTTTTCTTTTGGACAAACTGATTTTCATAAGATTAAACGTGTTCTTGGACTGCGACAGAAATCAAATGGTAAATTTGAATATTTAGTACATATTCGAAGTGAGCCAGCTCAGTTAGCCGCTTGAGTTGATGAATTCAAACAAAACGCTAAAGCAAAGCACTCCATAAATTTGAAACCCCCTCCTGTCATTTAATATGTTATTTTTTTAAAATTATTCTCCACATAAATATTTTCAAAGCTTCAAGTAGTTGGCCCTTAATTTAGTTTCGTTTTGAGAATTAATTCTATTTAGTGTGTATTTTTCGTCAAGTTCTTGAATCGGTTATGAAAATTGTACTTTTTCCCTATGTTATGATTCAAGTTTAAAATTCCAGTACCTTATGATCAGTTTTCTACTTTTACTCATATGCATGTACATGTGTCTACAGTTGTTTTTTGTATGTATTTAATTTGAGTTGTATTCGAGATGTATTTTTGTTAAGAGGTCCTTTACCTCTTTGCTATATTT
Organism: Nipponacmea schrenckii; assembly: GCA_030562195.1. Lineage (NCBI taxonomy): Eukaryota > Metazoa > Mollusca > Gastropoda > Lottiidae > Nipponacmea > Nipponacmea schrenckii. The sequence goes on along the minus strand of JAUJPP010000005.1, from coordinate 16,030,445 downwards.
AGTCATATCGTATCACTATTGATGCTTTAAGTGTACTGATGATTACTAGTATTTGATTGCATTCGTTATATTGATTCTATATAAGATGTATCTAGACACTTTTACCAAATGAAAATCATCGTTTTTTTGTAAAATCAGTGAATTGATTTTTTTTTTTGCCCGGGAGACGTTACGTTCCACTTGAAATACTAGACCCTCCCATATCCATCTGTGTGTGGATTAATTGTGCCAATTATGTCATTTTATAGTTCGGTTGTAATTATAACATGTCTTTTTACCGGAAAATTGGAATATTGACATAAATCTTACTAATCCTACTTAACCTTACTAAACAAAATAAATATTTTGAAATTGTATGTTTTAAGGAAAGAAATGTTGTATTATCTGACAGTTGTATGGTGGCCCATGAGTCTAATAGCAGAATTTTAACTTCTTGTGTTTAAAAAATGCAATTTTTTAAATTTAATTTTAAATTAAATTTCTTTTTTTCAAATTGTCAAATTTAATTTTGCTTTATATCAAATTTAATTTATTTATTTTTATATGCCCACATGCAAATGTGGACGTATATTGCCGTCGCCCCTGTCCGTCCGTCCGTCCGTCGGTCCGTCTACATTTGTTGTATCCACGATAGAGGCTACAGTTTTTATCCGATATTAATAAAACTTGGTATACATGTATATATTGATGATATCTCGGTCAAGTTCGAAAATGAAAATTATCGCATGAACGGTTTTTGAGTTATTGCACTTGACTTAGTACAAACGCGTCAAATTTGGGTTGTATCCACAATAGAGGCTACAGTTTTTATCCGATCTTAATAAAACTTGGTATACATGTATATATTGATGATATATCGGTCAAGTTCAAAAATGGAAATTATCGAATGAACGGTTTTTGAGTTATTGCCCTTGACTTAGTAAAAATGCGTCAAATTTGGGTTGTATCCACAATAGAGGCTACAGTTTTTATCCGATCTTAATAAAACTTGGTATACATGTATATATTGATGATATCTCGGTCAAGTTCGAAATGGAAATTATCGAATCAACGGATTTTGAGTTATTGCCCTTGACTTAGTAAAAACGCGCCAAATTTGGGTTGTATCCACGATAGAGGCTACAGTTTTTATCCGATTTTAAAGAAACTTGGTATACATGTATATATTAAGGATATCTCGGTCAAGTTCGAAAATGGAATTTAACGAATGAACGGATTTTGAGTTATTGCCCTTGACTTAGTAAAAACGCGCCAAATTTGGTTTGTATTCACGATATAGGCTACAGTTTTTATCCGATCTTAATGAAACTTGGTATACATGTATGTATTGATCAGATCTCAGTCAAGTTAGAAAATGGAAATATGGAATGAATGGATTTTGAGTTATTGCCCTTGACTTAGTAAAAACGCGTCAAATTTGGGTTGTATCCAAGATAGAGGCTAAAGTTTTTATCCAATCTTAATGAAACTTGGTATGCATGTATGGAAATTATCGAAAGAACAGATTTTTATACGCCCACGTGAATATCTGGACGTATATTGTCGTTGCCCATGTCCGTCGGTCTCGGTCTGTCAACATTAGTTGTAGACACTATAGAAGCTACAATTTTATATTGATTTTAATGAAACTTAGTATGAGCATTGGTATTGATAAGACGGCAGTTAAGTTCGATTTGGACAATTTTTAGATAAACAGTTTTTGAGTTATTGCCCCTGCCTCTATATTTGTTGTTGACACAATAAAAGCTACAATTTTCAATGGATTTTAATGAAACTTGGTGTGAGCATTGGAATTGATAAGACGGCGGTCAACTCCGAATTTGAAGATTTTTCAATGAATCGTTTTGAGTTAATTGCCCTTGACTTCGTGAAATTGCGTCAAGATTCTATTGTGGTTTCAATAAGAAGCTTTAATTTTCAAAAGATTTTGATGGAACTTGGTGTAAGCATCAGAATAGATAAGACATTAGTCAAGTTTGAATTTCCGACTTTTTTAATGAATGGTTTTTGATTTATTGTCCTTGACTTAGTAATATTGCGTCAAAAGTATTTTTGGGTGCAAAATAAGCTACAATTTTTTGATAGATTTGATGAAACTTGGTATGAGTATTGAAATAGATAAGATGGTGGTCAAGTTTCAATTTGACGATTTTCCATTAACAAGTTTTTGAGTTTTTGCCCTTGACTTCAATATCCATTTAGCTCAATTTATTTTTCAAATTCAATGCTGCCAGTGGGCGTATGTTACCTTGCCTGGCAAACTATCTTTGTTTTCTTTACAACCGTTTTGACTTTAGATTATTTTTTTTTAAATAGATCTATTTCATTTTATTTATCTTAACCCGTTATTTTATTCTATTTCGTTCGATATTTTTTTATAAATCTTTTTTTTTAAAAATAAAAAAAAATTATAAAAAAAAAATAGATCCCCAGGCTTCGCGAGGTTCTGACGCAGTGCGTAGCAGTTTTGATATACATTGATAAAACTTCCCCACAAAGTATCCGTACAACAGTAACGTTATTTTACAGAGTATAAGTCGTTTTATTTCAAAGCATAATCAGTTCGCTGAAACTTGTGTCAAGTGGATCGCCCAAACGCATAATTCAACAAACAGTATTTAACGATGAAATTCACAATTTTCATATGATGATAAAACATAAAGTATACATCGTACATCAAAATGTAATATATCAATATAGATCTTTTCACAAGGTCACCAAAGGTCAAGGTTACAATATAAGACCATTCGAATTTTTTTATATATTACTATCAGGTAAATATCAAAATCAAAATCAAAATTCAAAAATCGGGTTCCAAATATAATTCAGCAATCGATATTACATTCTACAGACATCAGAATTACACAAATCGGAGCAACTCCGGAGGCCCCATTTTGATTTTAAGAAAATTACGCACAGTTAGTAGTGAAGAAAAAACAAAATTTTCAAATACTAAAAAGAGCATTTTTGGTGGAAATATGTGGTTTTATATATCATTACAAAGAGCAGATAAACCCTAATAAGATTCAATTTGAATTCTTGTTATTTATGAATAAGCTCACGTGACAGAGCTCTTGAAAAATAAAAACCACAAATTTCAATCGGCTATAAAACCGGAAGTAATCATCGGACAACAGAAATGTCAGTGGATAGATATTATCAAAGGCAATAAGTTGTGTTCAAGTCACAAGGTCACCAAAGGTCAAGGTCACGAAATATGGGCCTTGAAAGTTTTAGTCATTACCCAAAAAATTAAAATGGAAATAAACGAAAATTAAAATCAAATTTCAAAAATCGGCTCCCAAATATGATTGAGCAATCTACTCTAGTCATTAAATACGAAAAAATAACGAAAATCGTTTTATCCCCTGAATTTGAATTTTAAATTTTATAAGTTTGACATTTCAATATGGCGGCTAATCGTTTGCTTCTGGTCCGGATATTTTCATCTTCGTTTTTTTGTATGACTATTCCTAGCATATTGGAAAAAGAATTTTTTAAATATCTTGAGAATTCCGGAAATTATTTTTAATTTTTTAAAGCGAATAACTTCGAAACCGGAAGTGATGTCGAAAATTTGAAAAATAATTTTTGATCGCATTAACAATTTTTATATACCTGTAAGTTTTCAGGTGTAAGGGAATCAAATTGTAGAAGTTGAAAAAAACGCAAAAATTGAAATTAAAAAAAGTTAGCTTCAAAAGTAATGAAGCTAGCAGTTTTAAACTGCAGTTAAGTAGCTAGCAGTTTAAAGAATCTAACAAAAGAAGTTTCGTAAAAATAAGTTGGAATATAGAGGTAATAACGAGCAAAAACCAAAAGAAACGCCATTGTCCACAGCTCGTTTCCGGTTGGCCTAAATTTTACATTCACCTGATGGTAGTCTCGCAGTTTGAATAGGAAACAGCAACAGGTAGTTTGTAGCTAGTTGCCTTCTTTGAGAACAATCGAAGGTAAAATTCGAATAAAAAAAACAAATAAAAAGTCATTTCGAAAACAAAGCAGTGCGTTCATCGCAATGAAAATAAATGAATAAAAATTTTTTATTAAATTCATCGAGCCCAGTGATACAATAGTGTCTTGACTACCCAGTCTTGATAGTCTTTATTATCCAGTCCTTATGAATATTATCAGAGTGATCTCCCTTCTGATAAATGTCAAGGACACCTTGTCAACGTGTAAAATGTCCTCAAATGGGTACAATTTAAAGAAAAAAAACGAAAAGGAATGGGACTAGAGGTGGAAAGAAACAATCAGATACACGTATAATACAAGAAGAGGTTATTGTAGTACAGAGATTGAGTGCAGAGGTTTCGGGAAAGGCCCAAAAATACTCTGTTGGTGCCAGAGAATTCGTCCCGTTTCAATACGATGAGGTCAATATAGCAAATATAAAAGAAGCTTGTAGACAGCATTACGTCGTATCAAATATGGTTTGTGATGTATTGGCAGGCGAACAAGGTCCATCCTGTTCATCAATAAAACAAATACCAGATTTAAACGTTATTCATATCAGATTTATTGAACCTATAAATGAAAATGATCAGGATTTGCCTCAATTTCATTGGAACATAATAAACCAAGGAACAAGAAGAGGAAAATTTCTGAAGTAAGATCTGATATAGATGTTGCAGTATATACAACTAAAAGCATGGAAGTTGGAAGCAGTATCCCTGCTACCAGTCATACTGACCACAGGAAATTGATCCCAAAAAGCTTAAGTTTGGTACAGATGTTGAAACTTGGAAAGGTTATAAATAATTATTTTCAAAAGGTTGAAATATTTCAATTTGATATCAATGAGCTGTGTTGGACTGAACCTAAGATAGTGGAATTTCAAATAGATAAAAATTCTTTTTCAGAGGGTGGTTTTGGAAAGGCATATACAGCTTCTTCTCATGCTAATCAATTCAAAGATAAAACTTGGGTTGTAAAAAGATACTTACCAAAAACAGCTGAACAGATTGAATATCTAAATCTGTCTATAGAGGCTCATACAAGGAAGCAGGTCCAAATGCGCCATGAATTTTGCAGCAAAATTGAACAAGGAATTGGAAGAATGTGTGAACAAAGATGAATTTTGAGAAACTTTTACTTATAATCAAATTTACCTTGGAAAAATTAGTGAAGAATTTGTGACTGTAGAAGAATTTATACCAGGGACAATTAGAAAATACATAAACAATGACGGAACAAGTGTCCATTAAGTTCATCCAGTTCAGATTTAGATGTTACTAGTAACCTTGTTGAGAAAGCCGAATGTTTTGTGCACTACTCATGGGAAAGGTCAGAAAAAGAACTGATTGTTACAGACATTCAAGGTGTTGCTCATCAACTTTGTGACCCAGAAATCGCAGGGAACCTTTCGCTGCATGCCATTGAAAGTTTCAAAGAGGAGCACAAATGTAATAAATTTGGTAAGCTTCTTGAATTTCCAGTACCCTAAATTACTGACTCAATTCAGTTTAAGTTTTAAATTTCATTAAAAGGAATAAGATGTAGTTAATCCGGGTATAGTGTTCTTGCTCAGAAAGAGCTTCATTGTGATAGTGATATAATCCCTTTAAAACATTTTTAAGACAAAGATAAAGTCTAACAACTTTAATTTATTCACTATTATTCAAAACAAGTGCTAAGAAAAGTATATTGAAGTTTTAAATTACAATATTCTTGTTACACAGCAGTAATCAATATCCATCACAATGTTACATATGGATCCACTGTTCTCAGAATGATGGTTGTTATGGGTCCTTTGCTCAGCTATGCGATGTTATTTTCATCTACTCAAATCTTTTATCATTTTGATTCATTGAAACTGACTGAATTCTATTACTGGTTGTTCGAAAATCACAGTCAGTTTCTAGTTTCTTCATATTGCTGAGCACAGAACTCATAACTTTCACATACATTGTTCTATTGATCCGGGGAGGATACACATACCTAGTCTTCGTTTGCTCTGAAAACTGCCCCAAGACAGATTCTTCAGAAAAACTAACAGCCCTGTTATGTCATAAAAGAATTCTCAGAATTTGAATTTAATATGTACATTAAAGGTAAACTATCCTCTGTTTTCCTCATCTCAACCCACCCAGCAAAAAAATTTTTTGATTTCTGTAACCCGAGTTATGCCCTTTAATTCACACAGGATATGACGTCAATTCTGGTCTAGTTGCAAATACCCAGACGTAACTGATAACTGTTTGCGTAAATCAGACTGGTCATTTACGTCTGTGTATTCGCCTCTAGACCAGAATTGACGGCATATCTTGTGTGAATTAAAGGGCATAACTCGGGTTACAGAAATCAAAAATTTATTGCTGGGTGGGTTGAGATAAGGAACACACTATCTATTAGATGAATCATCGATTAAATAGAGGATAGTTTCCATTTAACAATGATGGGACCTGTGTGTTCATATCAAAATGAAAATGTAGAGATAATAATAAAAAAAGTGAATCTTTTGTAGGCTATAAAATGGCATAAAATCCCTTAATCTTTATATTCATACTTATTTTCGCAGTCTTGATCCAATTTTTTAGGTCAGATTTTAAGGTTTGAATGTTTCACTTATATAATGGTAACTGGGTTAATCATAAGACAAAAGTTTTAGGTGATAGTTTCCCTTTAAGTACCATTTAGTTGAGCAAGTTTTGGTCAAAATTGTCTTTAAAAAAACAATAAGACAAAAAAGCGTCCGAGGGTATAATGTCTTCTGGATAAGGGACGTGATTTTTACATTCTTGTCTAAACCAATGCTCCAAAAAATCTATGTTATCTTGAAAAACCTCTGATAATCTAGCCACTTCCTCTAAATTTTCTTCAGTTATATGGGTCCCACACCGATTTCCACCATACTTCTCAGGAAACTTGTAAATATGTTCAGGTATTCCACATGGTAAATACTTGGACTTTTGGAATCTTATTCGATGATTGTTCCAAATAGTTACTCTAAACAGATCTAATTCTTTCTGAATTATTGGAACATATATATAAGCTAATAAAAGCCTGGAAAAGAAAGAAGGATCATTTTTAACAACGAAGTAATAACCAGCCAAATCTCTGCAAACAAAGGATATGCCCATTGTCCACACACAGATGGAAATTGCACTGTGACATCACAATAAATATGCAAAAAAATTTCCAGTATGCATTAAACAATATATACTGAAAGTAAAGTGTGATGATGTTTCAAAAAAAAAAAAAAAAAAAAAAACCATCCCAATCAGATCTCACCAAAAAAACTTACATTAGCAAACCAGTCTCTACTTGATTCACAAGCTATATTGATTATCAGTACAAAGAACAAAAAATACAGAAATATAAAAATATTTTTCTATATCTTTAAAGACAAATGTAATCATTTTCATTCACATTTTGCACAAGATGCTCATTTTGCACATTAAATCCTGATGATTGTAGTCCTTTCATAGTATTACATAGGACCTTTACCTGTGGAAGTCGTCTGATGAGTCATAATGTCCTTCTTCTACTAGCTGTTTGAGCTGGTTTTTGAAAAAACTTTCCAGGCGATGAGATAGCTCTCTCCAAAAGCGCTCTATTTTATTTTCTGTTGATAGCCCATATAAGACACTATTATCATCACCATTACGAAGAAACATCTGCATTGTACACATTATTCCAGTTTCAGTGTCTCTGTCAACTCTTATTCTATTTGGAAGAACTAGAAAAATTATATTATATTATAACACAAATAAACAGTAAACAGTGCAAATTTTGACGAAAGGATATAAAAACAAACTAATTCGAATTTCCCACTACTTCAATACAAATTATTTTATTGAAATGTGTTACAGAGTACCTTCTTGTAAGGAATTTTAATTTTTGGCTTCACATTCCCTAATCCTATAATTCACCTGCTTTACAGTTGCAAATCTTATCCAGAATGTACATACCACGATTTTTATACAGCTACTCCAAGTAAAAGCGTCCGATAACTTTAGGGTTGTTATTTGTTGTCCAAACTTTTAAAAAATTCATTCGACCACTCAATGTATCCTGACATCCATAAATGCTTAGTGGAAACATCGATTTCTGGTACCCACAAAGCTTATCATGACCATCCATTGATAGAGTGTGATCAGAACCCTGTTGAATACACACATTCACTTACTGGTACATGTAATGTATACTGTTAAAATATGATCAGACTAACATTTTAAGTTTAATAAGGATTATTATTACCAAAAATTATAAACATAAGAGCTTTCCAACCATTATTTCTTCTGAAAAAAAAAATGAAACATTTCCATCAAAATTGGAAGCATAAAGTCATTTGATGTCAAATATCATCATGAGTTCATGTTGTTTAGTCTAATTTTTAAAATATAAATGGAATGAATTGTTTAAAGGGAAACCATACTCTATTTAATCGATGATTCATCTAAAAGATGGAAGATGGTCGAGACCTGAATACCCAGACGAAAATGACCAGTCTGATTTGCGCAGGCAGTTATCATTTACGTCTGGGTATTTGCGACTAGACCAGAAATGGCGTTACATCCTGTGTGAATTAAAGCGTATAACACGGGTTACAGACATCAAAATTTTTTGTTGTTGGGTGGGTTGAGATGAGGAAAACACAATCTATCCGATGAATCATCGATTAAATAGAAGATAGTTTCCCTTAAAGGAAAACTTTACCAATGTGTTGTCCAGAACAAGTTCATTGGATGTTAAAAGGAAGTTTTAGGTGGTAGCTTCCATTTAAAAACTAAAATAACATTTTGAGTAAGGCCTATTTTATGGAATAATCATACTACATGCAGACCTTTATGTCTATAAGCTTTTACATACCAAAGACTTGAATGGCTTTTTTTGCAGTTTATGTTTAACAGCTATTCTTCATAAACCAATGAACGGGGAATACGTAAATGGTGAACTTCCCGTATCTTTTTATGGAGAGCTCTGTAACCCAAGAGTTGTCCTGTTCCTCTTAGTTCTTCTCTAACAATCTCGTGTATTACTGGAACGGGAACACTGTAATCAGTGTATTTGATATCAAAGTAGGATAGTCTAAGGCTTAATGTACTGTAGCTCCAAGCATACTGAGGGTAGCTTTCAGAAACAAAATCTAAAATTTCTTCTTTCTTCAAATTCTTTTCCACATACGACTAGGCCTACATATTTTTCTGGGGACCTTTTGACTTTTGCTTTGGACCTTTTGACTTTTGCTTTGGAGACGCTTTGACTTCATCTTTGGGGACCTTTCGGCATGGGGACCTCTTGACTATAACCCTTAAAAGACTAGTACAGTAGGCCAACTCCGTTTACTATGTAAAACATTTGAGACGATGGTCAACAATAGACTTCGATACCACTGTGAACTAAATGGTCTCATCGATCCTAACCAAAGCGGCTACAGAGAGAAACGGTCAACAATAGATCAAGGATCGCCAGATACAAGTCAACGTCGCCAATTCCATCAGTGAGAAGTACTCACTGGAGAATGGAACCCCCCAAGGGTCTGTTATCAGCCCTACCTTATTCAGCATCATGATCAACGATCTCTCTCGGGACTATGTGCATAGTAAGGACCGATCGGTTAGCACGGCCTTATATGCAGATGATAGTTCCTTGTGGACAGGTCACAATAACCTCAACACTGTGAAAAGTCGCATGCAAACTGCTCTGAACCAAGTTGCCAAATGGGCAAACGACTGGGGCTTCATTATTTCGGAAGCTAAAACCGTCGGGATGCTCTGCAGCAGGCGCACGGATCACAACGGTATTGACCTAAGATTGAATGGTGTGAAAATTAGGCAAGAGGAAACAGTAAAATTCCTTGGCATGCACTTTGACCATAAGCTTAGTTGGAATAGCCACATCGACAATATTTGTAATCGTACAACAAAAATCTTAAATGTTATGCGTTATGTTTCAGGTACCACATGGGGAGCAGCAGAGAAGCCTTAATGATGATATACAGGTCACTGATTCGCTCAGTTATAGATTATGGTTGCATCGTCTATGGTACAGCCTGTAATACTACACTGAAGAAACTGGACGTTCTACAGATGAAAGCCGAAAGCTGTCCAACGTATTCCAGCATCAGAAGATTCACTCGTGTCGGAAAGAACCAGATAAATCGGAGTATCTCCTATGGTCAAGCAACTACTGATCTCTTGAGAGAGCACCAACTCGATCAAGTTAGCATCAGCCAACGACACCTATCAGATACTCCTTTTTGGAAGGATGCCAACCCGATAGTCAACACCGAGCTGACCCAGTCCACCAACAAGCACGTGAACCCAGTGGCAGCAAGAGCGCAAGCTCTTGACCTCATCGACTCCAAGTTCGCCGACCATTTGAAGATCTACACTGATGGCTCCAAGGGTAGCACAGCTACTGGTTACGGTTTGTGTATTCCGGAGAAAGGCATCAGACTTGCCAAACGGATACCCCCACACTGCTCAGTGTTCACTGCAGAACTACTAGCTATCAGGGACGCCATAGCATGGCTATCCCTTAACTATACGGAACCTGCCGTAATCCTGTCTGAATCACTAAGGAGCCTTCAGTCTATTTCTTACAATTTTTCTAATTGTAGGTCAGAAGTTTAAACGAACATCCGAAGTATGATTCACAACTACCAAACCAACAACAACCACCAGATCAAACTATCATGGATCCCGTCGCACGTCTTCATCCCGGGAAACGAACAAGCTGACCGTGTTGCAAAGGACAGTTTGGGTCTGGAGAATATCGAGCCTGTAAAATTCTCGTATGAAGAATTTTGCAGTCTCGTGTCCTCTAATATCAACCAGAAATGGGACGACATGCTAAGGAACCTCAACACCGATAGATACCAGATTGATCCGAAGATACCAAACCAAACCAAAATTAACCATCCATCTGTAGCCATCTGCAAACTGGTAACCAGACTACGCACCAACCATTTCATGCCAGACCATCAGTTCAATGCCATTAAATGCCGATGCGGACACGTTGCCACCAGGACGCATCTTCTCATTCAATGCACCGAATTGAAACCATCTCGTAAGGCACTGACGGACTACCTGGAAACCAACGGCATACCTATCACCATACAGAATATTTTGGCTCCACCCACGGACCACTGGTATAAAATCATGGAACTGATCTACCAATTTATCAACACTTCTGTTTTAAACAGATAGTCAAGTTTCTTTACTCTTATATTACTATATTATTAATCTCCAAACCAAACCAAACCAACAACATCCAATAATAAAATAAATATTATGATCATAACGAGTTTGGGAAGAATGAGAAGACTGAGTTACTCACGCCACACCATCCAGGGCCGAGTTACACCGCCATGTCATTCGACACGACCAGATCTGAAAATTTATCAACAACCAAACCAAACCAACAGCACAGAATCATCTAATCTGAACCAATCCAACAACCAACTACTACGAATATCAACAACTACCTAGTTTGCGATATCAGCAATTGCTGGAAGCAAACGTTAACTCGCCATTTACCTACCTACCTCCGTCTACTAGTGTGTGTAGATCAGCTGTGTTATGAATCAATCGTCATGGCATAGAATGAATGAAGAAAGGAATAATATTTTTACAGTGACAGTGCCAAGAGTTATGCCCATGGGTTTCTCCGTGCTAGATGTTAAGATGATCACAGGTCTAATTCTAGTTCATAGGAGAAATGTTTTGAAATATCTTACCTTTAAATTGTGTAATTTTCAGTTTTGATAAATGTAAAATGAGTCAAATTTGTTATGTACAGAAACAAAGGGTAGATAACTGTTGGGCGTAGACTCGATTCTCCAGACTTAAGCACTATGGGCTATTGACAAGGACTGGTTAGTCAAAACTATCAAAGACTGGATAGTCAAGACACTGTTGTATCACTGGGCTCGATGATATTGTTTTTCTTTTTATTTAATTTTTAAAAAAAACATGAAATGTTAAATAAGTAAATAAATAAATTAATAAATAAATAAAATGTTAAATTTTACATGAATAGATAAAAAAAAAAATGAAATTAGAATGAAAATTATTTTGAAATGAAATTTAAAAAAAAATGTTAATTTGCATTCTGAAACACAAGAAGTTTATATAATTCTGCTATTAGACTCATGGACCATACTGTTGTGAAAAGCTCGTATTAAAATGTTCACAAGGTTTCTGTATTGAGACAAGTTTATGTTTTTATAGAGGTATCGAGTAGTAAAGAACATAGGCTTACTTGTGTCGATATATATTCAACGAACATATATTATTAACTTTATAATAAATCAGATGTTCACATACTTTACAGTAAAATCTTTTAACGATATATTTGTTCTGTTGATTTGTAAAATCAGTTCAGAAGAAGCGGTCGGAAACTACAAACTTACAGGTAAGCTTTTTGATCGATGGCTGAATGTTTATATTTATTTTTTATGGAGTATGTATAGTTGTGCTAAGTTGAAAACACCCTCAAGGTGTTCATACACTATTATATTTCGGTTATTTCGGTTAACATTTATTATATCACGCAATTATATTGATAATTGCATGACTTTGAACCTTGCAGAATCTGAGATCAAATTTTAAGGACTGCTGGAAAATATCGGCATTTTAATTTTTTTTTTTTTTTTTTTTTTTTTTTTTTTTTGAATTCCTTATATTTTATTATATTGTAAACATTTTACATTCTGTACAAAACATTACACAATAACCATACATGTACATAATTAATATTACATATATTACAAATATCCGCACCAAGTTAATCGAACTGAAAGAATACATTTTTTTTTCCATCCTCAAATATACAAAATATTACACAACATGTAAAATTTGAACAAAAAATTACAATATAATTAATATTTTATATTTCGAAGTAATAAATATAGGTAGTTATATGTAAATATATTTCCACTTGTTCGTAAGGCTTTCATTTTGTTTTATTTCAATACTAGCAATTGATTCTGTATATGAGATGAATTGTTTTAATACCGGTTTGTAATTGGAATATTTGCATATGAAGATAAAGAATTTGGATAAAATTATGATATGGTTAATTAATTCATATTGGTCTTTGTTCTCAAATTGATTTTTATCTATTCCCAAATGGATAGCTTTATTGTCCAGCTGAATGTTAATATTATTTAAATTTATAATTTTTCGAACATGGGACCAGATCTCAATAAAAAAAAATGGACAATATATAAAAAGGTGTTCAACTGATTCACACAGATCACATAAAGTTGGTATTGGTATAAATGATTTTATGCACATATTTATATTGAAAGTTTTTTAATTTCACATCTATACAAATAGAATGTAATCTTGTAAATATTTCTGTGATATCGTTCTCTGTCAACTCAATATTTAATTCGTCTTGCCATTTTACAAACGCATTAGGTGTTAAGAAATCGTTTGTCTGTAATCTTTTATTATACATCTGCCGTGATTTGCATGTTGTGAATTCCGTCGAGTATATTTTTTTAAAGGTATGTTGTAAGGTAGATAAAATTGTTTGTTTGTATACGTCGTTGCATGATGAATAATCAGTATTATTCATTAGCATGGCCTCACTTGTCTCATTAGAATTCAGACTGATTTCATTGAAATTTATTATTTTTTTACATTTTGTTCGGTATCCGTAACATGTTAATTTCTCAGCTTCAGTTAGGGTGTTGATATTATAAGGTTTAATAAAATCAGATATAAATACAAGTTTTTTCATCATAAGCATTTTCATAGTATTCATGTCTTGATCTTTATTTATGTGTTTATTCAAATATATAATTTGGTCTTGAATTTCCATTGTCTCGTCTATTTTGTCGTTAAGTAAGTCATACCAATTATCGAAAATTTGTTTGTAAAATGGTGAAGGTATTTCATTTTTTGTTCTATCATTATTACAGATTGTTAAAAGCAATGGATCAAATGGATGTAAACTAAAATTGAGCGTGGTTAACCAGGGCTGATTCGATTCCTGGAATAACTTTTTGATCCAGAATATTGATTTACTTTTATGAAATTCTTTTAAATTTATAAATTTTATTCCCCCTTTTCACATGGTTGATACATGACGTCACGTTTTATTTTATCTGGACCATTCCAGAGAAAATTAAAGAAAATTCTTGACAGTTTTGTAATTATATTTTCAGGAACAAATATGGATTGTAACAATAGCGCTATTTTTGATATGCAAAAAGTTTTAATTATATTTCTTTATATATTACCAATTAAAGTGAGGTTTCAGACATTCCATTGTTTTAATATTTTTTTCTATTTCCATTATTTTTGAATCAAAATTCAATTTGGTCTTTAAATTACAGTCCAATGAAAAAATTATGCCTAAAATTTTGATTGATGACTGACAAAATTTTAATCCAAAACTATTTATATTTTGTTCTAAATTTTAAATGCCACAGTTTAAGTCAAATGCTTCTGTCTTTGCCCAGTTAATAGATAAACCAGAGATTAGTTTAAATTGATTCAAAACTTCAATTAAATGTCGGACATCTTTAATTAAACACGTAAGGTCATCAGCAAAGGCTATTATTTTAAGAATCTTATCACCAAAAACTATACCGGTGTAATTCTTATCATTTCTGATGAAAATACAGAAGGTTAAAAAGGATTGGAGAGATCGGATCACCTTGTCTTTCAATAGGAAAATATTTCGTTGTGTAGCCGTTATTCATTACAGCACATTCAATTTCATTGTATAACGAATAAATCCAACGTAAAAACATCTTTTTAAAACCAAACTTTTTCAACAAGGAATCGTAGGCTTTTGAGAAATCTATTGCCAAAATCAAACCGTTTATTCGTTTCTGTTGAGCCAAAGTACAACAATCATCAATTATTCTTAAATTCTCATTAATGTGCCTACCTTGAATGAATCCGGTTTGATTTGGATGGATCAAATACTTTAAAAAGTATTTTACACGATTGTATAAAATTTTACTTGCGATTTTGGTATCGACGTTGATTAAAGATATTGGACGCCAGTTACTAAGATCAAACTTATTTTTACCTTGTTTAGGAATAAGTTTTATAATTGATTGTTTCTGCGAGATTGATAAACATTTTTCATCAAACCCTTCATTGAGAGAATCTAAAACAAAGTTACCTATTTTTGGCCAGAAACATGAGTAAAATTCAAACGTTAGACCCGTCGTTTCCGGGAGAGGAATTCTGTGTAAACGATTTTAGAACTTCTTTAGATTCCCAGTCAGTCAATTTACCTTCAAGGCAATCAGCCTCATATGTTTCAATTGTAGGATGTTTTATATTAAATTTTAAAAAATCTAATTGACTTTTTTGTTTTTCAATTTTTCGTGTATATAAATCTTTATAAAACTTTTCGATATGTTTGAGTATATCGTTTGGGTTATCTATCAGGGAATTTTCAGTTCCACATTGTAATTGGTATATACCTGTTGATTTTTGTTTATGTTTTTCTAAATTTAAAAAGAATTTTTGTCTCCTTCGTGGTAATACTGAGATTTAGATCGTATAATGGCTCCGTGTGCTTCTTCACTATAAAGTTCGTTTAATCTTCTTTTAATTGTTTCATGGTTAATTAGTTTTTGCTTGTCTTCGGATATTAGTAAAATGTTACTTTCTCCTTTTTCGTACTCTTCTTCTAGTTTTTGTTTGATCTGTCTTTTAATTTTCTGTTTTTATTTACTATACATTACCGTTTCCTGTTTGATTTTATATTTTAAAAAGTCCCACAATCCGCGCTTATCATTCAAGTTAAAGAAATCGTTTTCCCAATTATTTATAGAGTTTGTTATGAAATTTATATAATTTTTATCTTTGTGTTGAATTAAAAATCCATAATTTTGGTCCTTTCTTTTCGGTTACCTGATCTATTTCAATTAGAATAGCTGAGTGGTCACTTATCAGAGTCGGAATAATTTTCGCCTTTTTAATAAAATGAGCAATTTTTTCTTGAACAAGCCAAAAGTCTATTCTACTTTGTATTTCGGGTTTATTTTGTTTCCACGTAAAACCGCGTTCTTCAGGGTGTCGAATTCTATAAACATCAATTAATTCAAAATCGACTGTCATTTTCATAATCTCAGAAAGGCCACTTTTCTTAGTTTTATAATTTCCCCCCAGGCGATCCAAATCATTATTCAGAACATTATTAAAGTCCCCTCCTATCATAATATTAGTGTATGTTGGATCAATGTTATTTGTTATTGTTGAGTTAAGATTTTGAAAATATGTTGCTTGTAATGAGTCGAAAGTTGGGCTATATGTATTTCCAAGTAGGTAAGGAAAACCCTCCATGTCTATAAGCATGCTATTGAAGTAGCCATTTTCATCAGCTATGTGTTTATGGATTGTTAAGGTTTTGGCATTTTTGGAGCAAAATACAGCTGTCCCCGCAGAGCTACTTTTCCCAAGAGCAAAAAAATATGTCCCCTCCCCACTCTTCACTTCATATTTTTTCGTCTGAAGGCGTGTTGTGTGTCTCTTGGAGAAAGATGATATCATAGTTCCTATCAGTTAACCATGTGTAAAGTTTAAATCTCTTATGCTTATCGCGGAGGCCCCTAATATTTAGAGATATTAATTTTAATACATTCATTTTAAATTAGTAAAATGATAGTAAACGAGTAAAATATATTGTGTAGGGATGGAGAGATGGAAGTATATAATGTAGTATTTTGTTGTTTTTATTGGTGCATGTTTGATATAATATGATATAATACAAAATAGAAATGAAATGAAATGAATGGAGTTTTAACCAAAATAGAAAATTGAGGCAAAATACAAACATACAGACACAAACATATGAACATATAAACAAATGCACATATTTGGAACTCTTAAGGTCATGGAATTGGAGTCTGGGAGTTATCATGAATTTTCTTTCGGATTGATTGTTTTATTCAGCAAAGCAAATACTTACTATAGCCTTATACATAACAACATAATTATTAGCAAGTAAATAACGATATGTACAGTAAACAACATAATTACAATATATTAACACGGGAAGATAAAATAAGAAATGTAACTATATAAGATATAAATACGTTTAATCAATTTGTGAATTCCTTTGCATAAAAGCATCATGAATAAATCTACATAAATTAAGGAGCTTGTAATGAGAAGGGGGATTCATAAGTTGATCCATTTTATGAAGAGATGGAAAGGACCAGAAGCGGCGATGCAAGTATTTACGACGTAAAGAATTATATTGAGGACATCATAAAAGAAAATGATATTCGTTTTCTACAAAGACAGATTTACAACAGGGGCAAACTCTTTTATCTCTTGGAGTTTTATTGAACCTTCTAACTTTAATCTGCAGCTTTAGATTACCAACGCGAATCTAGAGTCTAGATTAGAGATAAGGTAGGACTCGAGTTCAAAATTAATTTGAAAAAGGTTTATAAAACCTTAGTTCAATTGACAACTCTATTTCTGAAAACCATAACTGAACATACTGATCTTCGATTCGCTTTTTAAATATACTTAAATTTATTAAGTTACGATCGTGAAAAACAGAGGAAAATCCTGATTCAGGATGTTTTGATATCGGTTATCCAGTTATGTTTTCCATTAGCATCGTCATTATATAAACCTTCGTAAATACTGAGGACAAGAGAATTATTGGAAGCAACAACTTTTGACCAGTCTTTGATCATTTGAACATTACGAAAAATATATAAGGGAAAAAACCCAAGTTCACCCAAAGCAGCGACTAGAGGGGTAGCCTTGCCAAAATGTAATACATAACGAACAAAATCATTTTGTACTCGTTCAAATTTTTACATGTCAATGCACCCCAAACTTCACAGGCGTAAGTTAGAACTGATACAACAAGCGATTGAAACAAAATACACTTGCTCGTAATATCTAAATATAAGGGCCTCAAAAGTGAAAGATGATCACCTAGTGCCTTTCTTCCCTGAGAGGTAATAAGTTTTTATTTTTTGATAACATAATAACCCGAGATATACGTACTCACTAACTATATCCAGTCGAACTGAATTTATAGTAAATATAGAATCAGAATTTAAACGACCTTTATGAATAATAAGTATTTTAGATGTATTTAGATTAATTCCGAGGTTCCACTTAATACAATAAAGGTTGATTTAATTAGTAACTTCTGCAAGGCAACAGCCGTGTGGGCAAAAAGTAAAAGATACAATAAAGAATTGCAGATATTAACATAACCAGGATCAGAGCTACATAAAAAAAATTCTAGATAATTAATAAAAATTAAAAAGAGTAAGGGGGATGAAGGTTCACCTTGCTTCATACCGATGGAAGTACTGACATGATCAGATGGGGAGTTTTTATATTTAACAGAATTAACTTGACTATACAAGGATTTGATAATAGTGACGAATTTACTACTAATACCAATTCAATTTAAATAAAAGAAGATCTCTATCGACAAAATCGAAGGCCTTTCAGAAGTCCATGAAGGCACAAAACAACTTTTTCTCAAATCTTTACCTATCACACGAGAAGCCTAATCTCACGCGAATAGAACGTGAAGCGTTAAATTTACTTAAAAAGACGATAGCATTGTATTTAAAAAGAGTGACACAGGTCCATGTTGCGTTATATTAAATATGGAAGATTATATTGCAGAAGCAGAGCATCAATTGAATAATCCTAAACACTATGCAATTTTACCGGAGCCGATTTTTTAAAGAAACTGCTAATATGATAAACAATATTCTTGCCGTCAAAACAAGTAAAGTAAGTCTTTGTGAAAAAGACTTGGTTCGGATGAAGGTGAGTTTCTCATGCAGGGTTGTTTGGTAATGGTCGATCAGGGTCTGCGTCACCTTAGAGAGCCATGGCCGGTTGAGGGATCTAATCAACAGCTGACGTTTTCATAGCTGGACGAATAAAACTATCAAACTCAGAGACTTTGCGTTTGAAGGTGAACGCAGGTTGACCTTGTTGTTGGAGGGTAAGGATTGCCAAATGGTGAGGTGGTATATAATGGCTGGATTGGTTGGTGGTCGGCGATTGGTAGATGGTAGAGGTTGATGGAATACTGGGCTATTATAGGGTTCGTGGTGGTCGGCGATTGGTAGATGGTAGAGGTCGATGGAATACTTGGCCATTATAGGGTTCGTGATGTTGGTTTGGTTGGCGATAGGTGTTGCGATGTCTGGCTCCTTGCCAGTGGTTGTCGAAGTTGCGGAGCACAATAATTGACACGAATCGGTTTTCGAAATATTATTCTTTATCAAGTGTCGAAAAATAAATCTCCCAGATGTACAGGCCTAGGGTGGAACAAATATTCTATTGAGAAATGGGGATCTGGATCCGTTGGATGATTTTCTTCCCTTCTTATCTGAAATTAGAAAAAATAACTCGCGAGAAGTATAGTACCTATTAAGTACAGATTGTTTTTAGTTTGCTATGAACAAGGTTGTCATTTAAGTTCTAATTTTTTGAATATGCCACTATCATTTTCTGTTTATAGACATGAGGAAATTTCTCTTGAAGACTCTTATAGTGGGTTTGAACTATCTTGCATGCTTTATTACTGGTTGTATTGAAGGGAACTACAAAGAGTGCTATGCCTACACTGTGGTGAATATTAAGTCCTATGGGTCTTGCTGTATTTAATGTCTCAATCCAATGGGCTTTTCTAGATTGACGGAATTTGGTAGTTTCATCTTCGGGCAAGTCGATTTCAATGCGCTCAATTGGGGTTAGGGTGAGATTGTCAAGTGACTGGTCATCAAGATTGAAATGATTAGAAACAGTCTTGTCTTTTTTTAATTTAATATCTGATCTGTGAGCATTAAAACGAGTGCGTAATTTGTTCTTTGTTTCCCCGATATATTGTTTGGGACATTTTTACATGAAATTAAGTATATTACATTCGACTTTTCACATGTAATGTGCTCTTGGATCGGGTATCTTTTATTCGTAGAATTACTTAGAAAATAATGAGTTTCTGATATAAAGGGACATGTTTTGCATCTGGTTGACATACATGGGGCACTCCTTAAGCCTGGAGGCACTTCGGCATAAAGTCTATTTTTAGCTGTTATCTGTGCTAAGGTGGAATTTTTTATGTTTCGTAAAAATCGTTTAGAGTATCCACGCTCTTTCAGTTTTGAGAAAACAATCGTACAGGCTTAGTTGAAATCAGAAAACCTTGTGCAAATTCGGTGAAATCGTGAAACTTGTGACTTAATTATTCCAGAAAAAAGTATGTTTTAGATGAAATGAGCTCTTATACAAAAGTTGATGAGTGTTGGTTTCTTTGAAATATACTTTAATACTAGTTTGTCTGCTATGGAATCTTCTTTAAAGACAGTGGTATCGAGAAAATCTATGCTTTTGTGCCTGACGTTAACCGCTAGTTTGATGGACGGATGGTGGTTGTTGAGGATGTCAAAGAATTGCCAAAAGTGTTCTATAAAAAAAGTAAAAACCATGAAAATGTTATCTAAAAATTGTCCGTAATAAGTGGGTCAAATGGAAAAAGCGGTGAAACCTCCCGTATCCACTCTGCCATGAAAAGTTTTGCGTATGAAGGGCGAATCGTTTGCCCATGGCTGTACCTGAGGTCTGTAGACATTTTTACCATTAAATGTGAAATCATTGCGACTAAGACAAATCTCTAATAGCTGCGTCGTCGGGTCTGTTTGAATCTATTAAAAGCTTTACGAACTGCCATTAGGATAGTAGAAGCATTTGAAGGAACTTGAAGATTTTTTTTTATTTTATTGACAAAGTCAGTTGTGTTTTTAAGGTAGACTCGATGTTAAAATGCTGGTGGTAGAAAAGATCAATGTATTCTAACACTGCTTACGACTTCTTGGTAGGATTCTTAATAATCTTAGGTAAAGTGTAAAGTATCTCTCACATGCTGGGGTCATGTGTTCATAGGAAATGTCAGTGAATTTCTTTATGTCGTAAATAAAAGTTAAGAATATTAATGATCATACGACAGGGCCCTGTGAAACACCAGCTGGAACAACTCCGTTATTCAAGTAATCTTAACAAATATTCTCTGATGTCTACGGCCTTAAGCTTGCGACAGGGAATGGCATGTCCCACTCTGTCAAGAACGTTGTTAGTGTCACAGAACACTGCCCTGGTATACTGCTTTTGATCTATGGCTTGACAAAACATATTATTCGTATCGATTAGTTTATTAGCAGTGGAATCACCTGTAATAACCGCTTTGCAGATTATTTGTAATATATTCTCCGAAAAAAATTAATACCTGCTTATATATACATTTTCTAAATAATTTGATATTAGTGGGAAGTGAAACAGGCCTATATTTGCTGCAATTTGATGGATCCCTCTTAAATATTAATATTAGCTGTCTTCCATATAGACAAGTTGAGTACAGAGAGGTGTACTTATTTCGGTAGGTTGCTAAAAGCACGGTCGAGGGGCAAATTAGTTTATTAGGTTAATAATTCCGCCTATCCAAGATTAATATTTAATTTTTGAAATATAGCAAAAATCTTGGTTTATCTTAGTTGAATAGCCACTCTAGTACACTGAAAAAGGCGCCATTGTATATCTCCAACAATAATTTGTCATCATTAATTGAAACCGTATAGGTGGTAATGGTAGAGCTAAATCAAAGTCGTATGCATGATCAATAATATCAATAATAGAACTTTATTATTATCAACATTAAGTCACACTGACACTTCACCAATTCTGTTTGCTCAATGACACGTCAATTATGAAGGGATTCCTGCGAAATACTCAAAATTTTATCACAAAGCACAAATGTGCTTTATTTCCACAGTACTTTACCTTTGCGTTGACATTGATTTTCACTGCAAAAACGGCCAATATTTAAATACACTGTGGACTCTACTCTCGAGTCGATTATGTAATTACTGTAATGTATTTCGGACAAATATTCGTCAAAGGAATAGAAATCCGACGATTAATCGCATTTGTTATCACACTTTGAAGCCCAATAACGTCACTGTTAATCGCAATTGAATCCTATCACTGTAGCCAACAACAGGCTTTCAATAATTATAATAATCACAAATTCATCATCTTACATAGGTCAGAAATAGGTCGTTAGAGGCAATACAATGAATGAAATGAGAAATATTACTGGTCTTTAAATAATACAAGTGTATTGTTTTGCTGCGATCAAGTACGTGACTAAACAAGGGTGTAGAGGCTATCAGGATTTAAATATAACACAATAACTGTCAATGCGTTAATAATTGGAACCAAATCTCATGCACATACTATCAAATGTCCACTTCTTCAAAATGTTTTAGAACATTTTCTTTTTTGATGTGAAAATCATCAGATGTCAAAGCATTAATCATATCTATCAAAATAAGTGATAATGTCTGTCTACATTTCTGGTATACTAAGGAGAAATATTTCGTAGAATTCTTTGTTAAAATTCTTTGTATCTTTCAATTATAATCATTCCATGGAGTCTATATTTCATTTACTCGAAACCAAATGAGATAAGAATGTCACTTAGGTAAGAGACAGCACACATGGTAAAGAAGATCATTGCATTTTCAACACGACGGGTAATCTGTGTATGTACAATTTACTCGATTTTTGTCTGCTGAAGTACTATGTTAAGAGAGTAAATACTCATACATAAAAATAAATAAAAAGTTACTACGTGGTATTATTAAAGTTATTTAGTTTCTTATGTCTGGAATCTATACCCTTATAACTCTATCTATTCGGTATTGTCGATCTATTAATGATTTTATTTTATAAATTTATCCGGTCAATGCGTGTGGATTAAAGGCGATATTATTATTCATGATATTTGTAACTGGATATTAAGAACTCCTTCAACCTTATCTCCCAAACAATAGATTATCATTTGTCTCTATCAACTTCTCTCTGAAATATATACTACCAGCGATTTTTATGCTAGATTATTGATTGGTATCGGCAAGTTTTCTTACCGCGGAGGCAAAACTTGCTCGTCATTACTTGTGAAAGTTTGTTTCCTATCAACACCTATGTTAAGTGCGACTAACTTTTCATCTATGAAAATATTTTAATGATATACAGGAATTTAAATTGGTGTGTTTAACTACCTAGTTTTATATCGGAATTGCTGAATACCTTGGCTCGTAAGTAATTGTTTATTATTTACTCGCCGCTTCTGTTAATTTTTAAGACTCTTGGTGTAGAATGGCAGTTTGAATAGGCTTATCGTTTGATGATTGTCAGACATATAATAGTAAGATTAAAAATACGGAGACATATGGATGGACTACGTTTTAAAACATGAAATCATTCAGATATATAAATGAACCACTTATACGTTTCGAAACAAACATAGGTGACAACGAAATTCAATCACTGCATATATGTAAAAATCTTATATATTGTTATATCTATGTGGTTTTCCAAGGCTTTCACAAAAACATGTATTGCTCTAGGTTTATAATTCATTCCTAGTCATTGTACATGGTTAATTAAAATTTCTGTTATTTACTTTGTTATCGTTCATTGACGACTTTACTTCATTGTGATGTTGAATTCTCCGTCTACAAGCTTTGGCTTCAATTACATGTATATTATGTTAGCTACGGCGTTTGCTCTGAGAACTGGAACTAGTCAAAATCTTCTCTGAAGTCGTAGAACCTGACAAAGAAAATTCGCTCTAAATAGGACAATAAATTGTGGCAAAATCTCAATGTGGCTGGGGAGTGAAATTGACTATCTTGGGATAATTTTCCCGCTTGAAACCTGCAAAGTGACCATTTTATTATGTCCAGAATATTAGGATATAACTATTACTCTTATTTGTTCCATTTGTATTGATTCCACTTATAAATCTTAAATCCGTTTCTAGATCTCAAGTAACAGACAAAGTAATGCGATATTGATATTTTCAGGCTAACGTAGGATTTTATTAAAAACACATTGATTTTCCTATTACAATGATGCATGATGATATTTATTTTGTGTCATTTCGACCTTTTTTTGTCTTTCGTTTCAAGACCAAAATCGACCCCTGAAATGGCGAACCTCTCCTTTTACTGCAAAAAAAAAAAATAAAAAAAAATAATACCTTTCAAGATGTGTTTATTTCTATCAGTTTGCATTGTATGGATGTGATATATCTGATTTGTAAGCATTTCAACAATTTTTGACATGTCAAATTTGGGCGATTTTGTTTTTCCCTCAAGACTACAGTTTATGATAGTGAGACTACTGTTTATGATAGTGCTGGAATTCGACATTAGTTTGTAACGAGCTTAGATTTATTCCTAAGTCTATAATGATTTTGAAGTTCGTTTTTAATGAAGATCAACAATTAAAACTTAACTTGCGAAAAGAGTTGTAAAGAGCCTTATGTTATCCTTCTTGCAGTGTCTCAAGCTTTTTTCGTCTTTGACCATTTAAGTCACAGCGGAAGTAAATGAACATGTTGATAACAGAGATAATACAGGCAAACCTGATAGCGCTATTGGCTTCAACTTCTTGGACCAATTTATCCACAATCAAAGTCAAATATGCTCCAATTAGATGTAACAATACATTTCATTTCATTTCCATTCACTTCAAGATAAGAGGAAAGTAATGTTCTCGAAAAGCCTTTAACAATAACATGAACATTTTTTCAAAGGCATGGGCTCGTTCTCAAAGAAAAAAAAAACAATTCTCTTGAATGTAATATATGGTTTTCAGATGCGGGCAGTCCTATATACCGAAAAATACCGAAAAGAACCGAAAAAATCCGAAAAAACTCCGAAAAATACCGAAAAAACTCAGAAAAGTACCGAAAAATACACCGAAAAAATACCAAAAAAAAAAACCGAAAACACTTTTCTGGTGCTAATTACCGAAAAAAAAAACGAAAAAACCTAAATACCGAAAAATCCTATATACCGAAAAAACTGACACTAATTACCGAAAAAATCGCTAAATACCGAACAATCTGACCTCTAAACAGGAATTTGACTTCTAGAAAAAATATTTCCCTCAACTGTTTGTTGGTAGATATTCGTCAGGACACTGAGTCGCCAATCTCCATTTTTATTGGTGTGCGGTGGCTCAGTGGAACGGCGTTGGACTATTAGCTGCAATGCGATTTGGTGTCTTGCCCCGCTCTGGACAGAAAAAAATTCCGATGCCAAGGCCCGTGTTTTCTGTGGAGTTATTCTCTGTGGTCTTCCCTCCCCCTTTAAAAACTAATAATATTAGGCGCTCAAACGTCGGAAAAGTTTTAAAGAGACATAATGGGCCCCGGGGATAGGTGGGATCGCGGGCCCCTAAATGTTTCTGACGATTGGAAGTGGAGATTTGACGCAAATTTGTACACACATTACTTTAATATGATAAAATCATAGGCGAACAGGACCATTTCCATTGGGGATGGGGGGGGGGCACAGCTTTTTTGCCCGATCCGTTCGAAGTTGGGCTAGTAATTTTCCGCTCGGGTACATGTCAGATCGCATCAAATCACTACTGTACTTCAAACGGACACCCCGAAATCCCAGTAAACCACAACGCACCCCCCTCTCACTGGTGAAGAAAAGAGACCCACCCAAAGGATGAAGGAAATATTAGTTAATGTGCCCCCAACCCAAGATGGTTTGTCGGGAATTTATCCTGCTCCCATGTACACTTCCTAGCAAAAAATCTGGTGGAGTAAATTTGTCTTCTTTTTTAAAAGGAATCTTTACATAAGTCATTATTAAACATACCGTTTTTCACAGTCGTTGACCGATAAGGCGAAGGGTTTCGATTTAGCGTGTGAAGGGAGTTAACTGGTAGATTAGATTTATGATGGACAAAATGAACTATGTTGTCCTGAAACCTACAGCAGTACCTACTTATAGCTTTAAATCAAAGTATAATTTCTCATGTTTGTTTTTCATCTTTCCATTTTTGCAATCTGATAATACTAGCCTACATATATCAAGGATATTAAAACTGAACCAAAAAATTTAGGTTACATCAGAAAATAAAATCGTTTAGTTACGAAAAACTGATATAGTCCAAAGACTTTATTTTCAAGTTTCAGTTAGCAGTCCTATATACCAAAAAATACCGAAAAGAACCGAAAAAATCCGAAAAAACTTCGAAAAATACCGAAAAAACTCCGAAAAGTACCGAAAAATACCGAAAATACAGCGAAAAAATACCAAAAAAAAACGAAAAAACTTTTCTGGTGCTAATTACCGAAAAAAACGAAAAAACCTAAATACCGAAAAAATCCTATATACCGAAAAAACTGACACTAATTACCGAAAAAATCGCTAAATACCGAACAATCTGACCACTTATAAATTAAACAGGAATTTGACTTCTAGAAAAAATATTTCCCTCAACTGTTTGTTGGTAGATATTCATCAGGACAATGAGTTGCCAATCTCCATTTTATTGGTGTGCGGTGGCTCAGTGGAACGGCGTTGGACTATTAGCTGCAATGCGATTTGGTGCCTTGCCCCGCTCTGGACAGAAAAAAATTCCGATGCCAAGGCCCGTGTTTTCTGTGGAGTTATTCTCTGTGGTCGTCCCTCCCCCTTTAAAAACTAATAATATTAGGCGCTCAAACGTCGGAAAAGTTTTAAAGAGACAGAATGGGCCCCGGGGATAGGTGGGATCGCGGGCCCCTAAATGTTTCTGACGATTGGAAGAAGTGGAGATTTGACGCAAATTTGTACACACATTACTTTAATATGATAAACTAAACCAAAAAAATTAGGTTACTTCAGGAAATAAAATCGTTTAGTTTCGAAAAACTAAGACTTTATTTTCAAGTTTCAGTTAAAAATTGAGCCGATGTGATCTTTAAAATCATCACCATATTTTTTTTTTTTTTTTGTCATTTAAGTGAAATGAAAAGAGTTTGTGTATTTCGAATATTTATATTGTTTTTTTCGTTTACTTATAATTGAAAACATTAAAATTATTAAAAAATAAAAGGTATATTGAAAGATTAGTACATATTATTACAGTTATCTACAAACCCTCCCTTCCCCGAAATCAAATAAAGACCCAACTTTCGTTCGTGTTTTATTAGTTTCGTTTCGAATGTTTTATTAGCTGTCAGCTTTGTAAGTAACCACTAGATAGCTAATAAAACATTCGGTACGAAACTTATAACACACAAAAGAGAATGTTGGGTCTATATTTTAATTAGACTTCAGCAACGATAGAAATCACTAGTTTATATACATCAGTCGTATTGAAAGTTCAGCAGCTTTACCCTTTGTGCTTCCTTGCTGCGTCTGTGGAACGCTCACCGTTCATTTCTACAGTGTTACAGCCGAGGAATAGATGGAGAGAAGCAGAGTCACCCGAGGTTTGCCGATTGGGGGATTTCAGGGTTTTTTTCGGTAATTAGTGTCAGTTTTTTCGGTATAAAGGATTTTTTCGGTATTTAGGTTTTTTCGGTTTTTTTCGGCAATTAGTATCAGAAAATTTTTTTCGGTTTTTTTTGGTATTTTTTCGGTGTATTTTCGGTATTTTTCGGTACTTTTCGGAGTTTTTTCGGTATTTTTCGGAGTTTTTTCGGTTCTTTTCGGTATTTTTCGGTATTTTCCGGTATATAGGACAGCCGTAAAAATTGAGCCGATGTGATCTTTAAAATCATCACCATATTTTTTTTTTTGGTCATTTCAGTGAAATGAAAAGAGTTTGTGTATTTTGAATATTTATATTGTTTTTTTCGTTTACTTATAATTGAAAACATTAAAATTATTAAAAAATAAAAGGTATATTGAAAAATTAGTACATATTATTACAGTTATCTACAACCCCTCCCTTCCCCGAAATCAAATATAGACCTAACTTTCGTTCGTGTTTTATTAGTTTCGTTTCGAATGTTTTATTAGCTGTCAGCTTTGTAAGTAACCACTAGATAGCTAATAAAACATTCGGTATGAAACTTATAACACACAAAAGAGAATGTTGGGTCTATATTTTAATTAGACTTCAGCAACGATAGAAATCACTAGTTTATATACGTCAGTCGTATTGAAAGGTCAGCAGCTTTACCCTTTGTGCTTCCTTGCTGCGTCTGTGGAACGCTCACCGTTCATTTCTACAGTGTTACAGCCGCGGAATAGATGGAGAGAAGAAGAGTCACCCGAGGTTTGCCGATTGGGGGATTTCAGGTTTTTTTTCGGTAATTAGTGTCAGTTTTTACGGTATATATGATTTTTTCGGTATTTAGGTTTTTTCGGTTTTTTCGGCAATTAGTATCAGAAAAGTTTTTTCGATGTTTTTTGGTATTTTTCGGTATTTTTCGGTACTTTTCGGAGTTTTTTCGGTATTTTTCGGAGTTTTTTCGGTTCTTTTCGGTATTTTTCGGTATTTTCCGGTATATAGGACAGCCTTTCAGATGCTTCTTAAAACTGCAATCATGTCCTTGATCGGATACAATTTAAATGTCAATATGTTTTTATTTCCAAAAAAAAAGATCAAATTTCCTTGAGGCAAGACAATCATTTATTATTTTTTTACAGTGGATAACATAGCGAACGGCTGGAGGCAAGACAACGTATTTTTTTTCTTTGAAACCATTTAATACATGCTGACATCTGAACCCAGCCTAGCTAATCGTTTCAAATTAACGGCCATATAATTTTCTAAAAAGAATGATCCTCAAAGGGAATATGATTAAAGTAACTATAGGTGGTGTCGCATGCCTTCTTTTCATATTATAGACATTTACAGAAAACCTTTAGGACATTTTTCCATACAATTCAGTTTAATCAACGGAATTTGATCAGCTCTTTAACATTGCTATTTTGTGCGTTTCTGATTATAAAATTCCATGTATATAATTTGGAATGACAAAATAGCAACATTTATAATAGACTAGACATATTAACAAGAATACTTAAGAGCCTCATCTATACTTGATTATCAAAGGCCGTAGCTTTTCTGCAATAATAACGCATCA
This sequence comes from Nipponacmea schrenckii, assembly GCA_030562195.1. NCBI lineage: Eukaryota > Metazoa > Mollusca > Gastropoda > Lottiidae > Nipponacmea > Nipponacmea schrenckii. The sequence continues at coordinate 16,001,576 of JAUJPP010000005.1, read as the reverse complement.
TGGAAGCGACGTCATGTACTAACTTATCAAGAAGCTTTGATGGATTAAAAATACAAACTCGGAATTGAATGAAACTCTAAAGTTTAGCCTTCTTTTAAATGTGTTTGCCTTTATTACCTTGTAAATGGCCTTGTAAAAGATAATGGAATCTTGAGAACGCTGTGGAATCGGATTTTTCTGTCCATTTTGTGCGCAAATTTTGAAGTTTTTAGTGGCGGCTATGATCGCTGATGATTAAAAAGTTTTTTTAGGTACCAGTCACTATAAAACCCAGAAAATTATATATGGCAACTTCCGATTCATTCAAAGAAATGGTCCATAACTCATTCACTAATGGTCAAAACTATCTTGAATTGCACCCAAAGGCATTGTTTCAATATTATTAATGTTCTGTTCATATTGAATGAGATTTGTAACATTGCTAGTATTAAAATAAGATACACAGAAAATTCAATGAAATGACATTCCACGGAATAATGGGGCAACGATATACAGTAGCCTACTAATTTTCGATTTCAACTGTAGAAATCCCCGAACGATAGACGCTTTTTCTGACCATCCATCTGACCATCCATCTGACCTACATCACTCTCGGGCAAATAAAAAAAATGAATTAAAAACAATTTTTAGATTATATCTTGGCTAAAGGACAGGATATATTTATGTGTGGTCCAGTATTGTGCTTTGCCAAAGCTATAAATTTAATATCAGGATTATGGAAATAGTATAGAATATTTATTTGAAAAATGGAGTCATAAGATGCGGCGTACATGTATTCCATAACAAAGAAGCCCTGGTGTGGCCTTTCAAAACATCAATTACTTCCACCAGATTCCAAACTCAATTTCTCTTTTCGTGTGATGATATATATGAACAAATTAGATATTACTAATAAAGAAATACAATGCTATCAACTTCGATTTTTTAGATTTCAATCTGCAAGGGGATTGGTAACATGCATGACCAAGCGTGTATCTTATTGCAGCACTGGGTGCATTTTTTATGAAGCAATCTTTAAGAAAGGCGAGACCTAAATGTTTGTGAACTATGTACAGAATAACTTGATGATCAAATAAATTGACAGTGTACACAATTTATTTTTATAACACAAGATAGCTTGCCTGGCAAGATAATATACGCCCACTGGCAGCATTGAATTTAACCAAAAACTTGACATTACAATCACCGGAACTAATTATCAATCTTCAACCATACACTTCTGTCCTAGATAAATATACATCTAGGATGATAAATATACAATATAACTAAGTTTCATTAAAATTCGATTGGTTTGATTTTCAATACGGTTTATCCTTGGATAATAATTAATTATTTTTTGTCAATATCTTTAAATAATTGTGCCTTGTAAAGAGTTTACGGGCAATAAATCATATAAAACATATTTCGATATTTCCAATAAAGTTGATTCTAGGGTGATGATAAACAAATATAGCAAGTTTCGTCAAAATTGAACTTTCTAGAGTGTTCGTTATCCGGAAATTGAACGCGTTTCAAAAACAGGGGCAAAACTTGATACTAAATTTTTTTCGATTTATCTGATTTTCAATAGGTTCATATTTGGGAGATAACAAAAACTCTTGCCAAGTTTTATCAAAATACAAAAAATTGTGCTCTCTAGAGTGGTGACGAGCTTAATTTGAACGCGTTTTCAAGAACAAGGGCATTAACACTTAAAAAAAATTTATTTCGCTGATTTTCAATTGGGTTTATCCTTGACTTCTAACGAACTCTCACAAAAAATTTCATCAAAATCCGTCAGGAATTGCTCATTTGTATTTACTACCATGGAGGGTTCGTGTATTGTCCTGTTCATCTTTAATTAGCCATTTTGATTTATTTGTGGTTGTTTTTTTTTAACCGAATATTAGTCAATAGTAACATGTCCATGTTGATGACTGGCAGAGCAAATACACACTGATGTATAATAAATCGTCATTTCTGCTATGAAACGCATTTTCAAAGACTTCATGTTGCTCTTTATTGGCAATGATGTTTCAATGAATCATTAGATGAACAACTTATGTCGTGAAGAGGACAACAAACAATGACCGAATGACCAATTTATATTAAAAAATCCCTGCTGTTAATTTAATTAAAGAATTTTTTTTAATGGAAATCTTTTGACATTACTTACCGAGAGATCTTTACGAATTGACACATCTTATTGCTTTTCCTATCTTGAAGAGGACAAGCCGTGTGTGTCCGTCTATCTCATAAAACCCATGGCGCACTGAATCAAGCTTTATCAGGAACTAGGCCGGAAATTAGGTATAATAAGAAGCATTCATAATGTCGTGGTTCCTGACTGATAATTCCGACTTTTAGTCCTTACAGTAACAAGTGACAAGGGAGATTTCTAAAAAACGTTTTTTTTTTATAAGATCACTGATATCCATAGTTTTATTTCAAAATAGAAATTTAACAACTTTTATTTTTTTATACGCCCACATGTACATGTGGGGACGTATATTGTCGTCGCCTCTGTCCGTCCGTCGGTCCATTGGTCGGTCGGTCCATCAAATTTGTTGTAGAAACTATAGAAGCTACAATTTTATATGAATTTTAATAAAACTTGGTTTGAGCATTGGAATTAATAAGACGGCGGTCAAGTTCGATTTTGGCGATTTTTCGATGAACGGTTTTTTATTTCGGGGACGGGAGTGATTGAATCTCCATGATGTACAGGCCTAGGGTGGAACAAATATTTTATTGGGAAATGGGTATCTGGATCTGTAGGATGATTATCTTCTGTTCTGATCTGAAATTAGAAAACAATAACCCGCCCAAATGGGCGAGAAGTATAGTACCTGTTAAGTACAGATTGTTTTTAGTTTGATATGAACAAGGTTGTCATTTAAATTCTGATTTTTGGAATACGCCACTATCATTTTCTGCTTATGGGCAAATTTCTCTTCAAGAATCTTATAATTGACATGAACTATATAAAATCTTTAAATGGCATTTAGTAAAGGCGTTTGATAAACTAAACAAATTCTTATGGAATACAATTACTAACTTTATTTAAGCGACGTTTCAACCAGCGTTCTCTGGTCTTTATCAAGCAATGAGTAAAATGAAAGGTTAACAAGAATATATATAAGTAAAGACAAAACAATTTAACAAAACAATGGATTAAAACAATTAAGAATAAAACATTTAAGGATTAAACAATTAATGGCTTCTGCTTAACGAATTAGGTGATCATAGGCTCTAGGTATGAATACTCCTGGATCTTTGTTGATGGATGGACTGTGTCTTTTAATTTGAATGGCTTCCATGATTTTCCTTTCTTTCTTGTTGGTTTTGTTGACTGCTAAGGTAATGGTGTCATCCCAATTTATTTTGTGGCCTGTAGCTTTGATGTGGTCTTGTATGGCGGATTGGTTGTTGGCTGCCTTAGACTGATGCTCCTTTATTCTTTTCATCAATGGTCGTTTTGTTTCTCCAATATAACAGCCTCCGCAAGTACAAAAAACTTGGTATACGCACCCTTTGGGATCAATTTTATTGGTTGGTTGTAATTTACCATTAGCATGTGTGATGTCCTTTAGGGTTCTTTGGCCAGTAAAGACGGTTTCAATTCCAGCTTCCTTCAAGAGTCTTTTGATTTTATAAGAAGAGTTTCCATTGAATGGTATGCTTACTCTTATGGGTGGGGGTTCTGGTTTGACTGTGGGCTTGACTGCTTTGGGTTTCATGGCTTTATCTATTGTTTGGTTGACGAGTTGTTCAGGATATTGGTTTAGGTTGATGAATACATGTTTGAGATGGTCTATTTCATTCTGTAGCTTTTCATGACTGCAAATGTTAATGGCACGTTTGGTGAGAGTGGTGATGATTCCTTTTTTCGTTTGAAGGGGGTGGTTGGATTTGTAGTGGAGGTACTGATCGGTATGTGTGGGTTTTCTATAAACTGATGTGCTGACTTTGTTGTTGGTGATTTCTATCTTGACATCCAGAAAGGGTAATGAGTTGTCTGTTGTAGTTTCTATGGTAAACTTGATAGATGGGTTTTGGTTGTTGAGGTGGTCTAATAAATCTTGTGGTTGATCTTCCTGATTGAGCATGACAAACGTATCATCAACCTTCCTATACCAACAAATGGGTTGTATTGGGGATAATGATAGAGCGTGCTGTTCAAAATAAGACATGTATTGTTCTCTTAGCAGAATCAGAATAATAAATCTTCTCTTAGCAGAACAATACATGTCTTATTTTGAACAGCACGCTCTATCATTATCCCCAATACAACCCATTTGTTGGTATAGGAAGGTTGATGATACGTTTGTCATGCTCAATCAGGAAGATCAACCACAAGATTTATTAGACCACCTCAACAACCAAAACCCATCTATCAAGTTTACCATAGAAACTACAACAGACAACTCATTACCCTTTCTGGATGTCAAGATAGAAATCACCAACAACAAAGTCAGCACATCAGTTTATAGAAAACCCACACATACCGATCAGTACCTCCACTACAAATCCAACCACCCCCTTCAAACGAAAAAAGGAATCATCACCACTCTCACCAAACGTGCCATTAACATTTGCAGTCATGAAAAGCTACAGAATGAAATAGACCATCTCAAACATGTATTCATCAACCTAAACCAATATCCTGAACAACTCGTCAACCAAACAATAGATAAAGCCATGAAACCCAAAGCAGTCAAGCCCACAGTCAAACCAGAACCCCCACCCATAAGAGTAAGCATACCATTCAATGGAAACTCTTCTTATAAAATCAAAAGACTCTTGAAGGAAGCTGGAATTGAAACCGTCTTTACTGGCCAAAGAACCCTAAAGGACATCACACATGCTAATGGTAAATTACAACCAACCAATAAAATTGATCCCAAAGGGTGCGTATACCAAGTTTTTTGTACTTGCGGAGGCTGTTATATTGGAGAAACAAAACGACCATTGATGAAAAGAATAAAGGAACATCAGTCTAAGGCAGCCAACAACCAATCCGCCATACAAGACCACATCAAAGCTACAGGCCACAAAATAAATTGGGATGACACCATTACCTTAGCAGTCAACAAAACCAACAAGAAAGAAAGGAAAATCATGGAAGCCATTCAAATTAAAAGACACAGTCCATCCATCAACAAAGATCCAGGAGTATTCATACCTAGAGCCTATGATCACCTAATTCGTTAAGCAGAAGCCATTAATTGTTTAATCCTTAAATGTTTTATTCTTAATTGTTTTAATCCATTGTTTTGTTAAATTGTTTTGTCTTTACTTATATATATTCTTGTTAACCTTTCATTTTACTCATTGCTTGATAAAGACCAGAGAACGCTGGTTGAAACGTCGCTTAAATAAAGTTAGTAATTGTATTCCATAAGAATTTGTTTAGTTTGACATGAACTATCTTGCTTATTACTGGTTGTATTGAAGGGAACGACGAAGGGTGCTATGCCCACACTGTGGTGAGTATTAAGTCCTATGGGTCTTGCCGTATTTAATGTTTCAATCCAATAGGCTTCTCTAGATTGACGGAATTTGGTAGTTTCATCTTCGGGCAAGTCGATTTCTATGCATTCAATTGGGGTTAGGGTGATATCGTCGAGTGAATGGTCGTCAAGATTGAAATGATTAGAAACAGGCTTGTCTCTTTAAATTTAATATCTGATCTCTGAGCATTAAAACGAGTGTGTAATTTGTTATTTGTTTCTCCAATATATTGTTTGGGACATTTTTTACATGAAATTAAGTATATTTCATTCGAGTTTTCACATGTTAGGTGTTCTTGGATCGGGTATCTTTTATTCGTAGAGTTACTTAAAAGTTATTGCTCAATTTATTATTCAAATTCAATGCTGCCAGTGGGCGTATGTTACCTTGCCTTGTCGGCTATCTTTTAAATACTATGTTCAATGGCTCTTCCAAGTAATTTAAAAGTAGACATGATCTCTGTAGCGGCTTCAATACTGGCATCACACTAATCCTTAAAATAGTTTGAGAGTAAACATGGTTTCCCAGTAATAGCTAAGCCAATCTAAATTTAATACTAGTTAAAAGTTTGAAAATCGTGGACTTGAGATTAAACGACCGTATGTAGGCTGTGCCATTGTACAAATCTAATAGCTTTTAATCCTTAACTAGATTAATTATTTGAAAAGAAAATGATAACCAACAGACTTTGCTTCCATCAGTTTTTTGTCTGCTACAAACTGGCCACAAGAATTATATTTTTCTTCAAGTGGACTTTAAAATGACAAAATGTATATCCCCTATCAATTGGCCACTGATATTTGACGCAGGCTGACATAGAACACTCAATTGGTCACTATAATTTATATTCCCTATCGACATGCCTCGACTTCGGCATTTCTGTTTATAAGACACCAAAATTAAAATTACCACTAAACTATCATGAAGTATGATTTTTAAAATACAATATATGCCTAGATGATCCAGTAGTCATATGCAATATGTTATTAAATTGGATATTTGCTACCAACTTGGTATTGAATTTAATATTTGCCGTAGATTTCGTTATTGAATTTAATATTCACTGTAAATTTGATTATTGATGTGGCTACCAATCGGTTTTGAATTTTATATTTCCTCCCAATTGGTTTTGAATTGATGTTTGCTACCATTTGGTTTTAAATTGATATTTGCTACTGATTGGTTTTAAATTGATATTTGCTACTGATTGGTTTTAAATTGATATTTGCTACTGATTGGTTTTGAATTGATATTTGCTACTGATTGGTTTTAAATTGATATTTGCTACCAATTGGTTTTGAATTGATATTTGCTACCATTTGGTTTTAAATTGATATTTGCTACCAATTGGTTTAAAATTGATATTTGCTACCAATTGGTTTTGAATTGATATTTGCTACCATTTGGTTTTAAATTGATATTTGCTACCAATTGGTTTATGAATGAGTTATTGAATATGGTGGAACAGTGAACGGTGTCTATTATCGTCTTGAGAATAGGACTATTTATAAGAGATATCAGGTATCATTTCGAACTATTTTAGAACCATACATTTATTGCTGATTTGTGTCGCCTAAAAAGTCGTCATCTGCATCTTTAGTGCATTCCAATCTGTGATTTTGCACATAAATAATTCACAGATCAATATATCAATAGCGATCACTGAAGCTTGACATAGGTGAATATCGATAGTTAATCTCGTCTGCTCACTGACCCACTTTGATTGATTTGTTATCATCACCTCTATTACATATGGGTGGTAAAAATAAGAGAAGACGAGTAAAAACGACTGAAAACCCCACCATGATGTCAAATGACCAAAATCCTCCTCTTGTTCAGGCGTTAAGCTATGCGGGTTGAGGCACTTTATGGAAGTGTTGACAACCACAACGGTTCATACCATACTTCTGCAAACTTTAACCAAACATCACCGCAGTGGCAAATGCCACTCCCCCAAGCTCCTACGCAACGATACAGTACACCTACGAACTACGCACTACCTCCTCCAATGTATCCCCGTCCGGTACCAACACAAGCAAACTTTGACCAAGTCCTACAAACTATCTCTAGCAAACTAGATACAGTCTTAGACAGACTTGGGAATATTGAGGGAAGATTAGATCGTTTCGAAAGTGAGCTGAGCACAGTAAAAACTGACATTTCTACTAATAAAGCCCAGATCGATGGCAACTACTACACTAGTGTGGGCCTTGAAAATAGTGTAATGGAATTGAACAACGAGCATCGTCGCCTGAAAGAATCTCTCATCGACTCTCAACTAAGAAGTATGAAATACAACTTAATTTTTAGCGGCATAGCTGAAGTTAACGAGCCGGACGACGAAAATCCCGAAAGAACTGACAAACACTCTTGAGATAAATGACGAAATCCCCTTCCAAAATGTGCATCGCCTATACAAAAGAAATGATGGAAAACCACGCAGTATTATTGCGAAATTTACTCGTTTCGCAGATCGTACCAAGGTTCTCCAAACAGCCCCATCAAAGCTCAAGGACACCAACTTTAGTATTAACCCACAGTTCCCAAAAGAAATCAATGATCGTCGAAAAAACTCCTATCCCATTTTAGAACTGCACGCCAAAATGGGAAGCACGCTAAACTTGTACGCGATAAACTTTACATAGACGGAAATGAATTCATTCCAAACGATGCTCCGACCGAAATGAATAGTCTACGATATCGTTCATTGGAACTACCAGGGGCAATAGGGGTGCGCTAGGGAATCGCAGACACCGATCATGAAGCAATTCCTGTAAGGAAAATCTTACTTTCTTTTATTAATGTGTGTGGTATTAAATCAAAGTTAATTGTGCCAGAGTTTGTGGAACTTATCCTGCACAACGACATTTGTATCTTTGTTGAGACTAAACTTGATGTATTAGATCTCCCGAAAGGTTATATATATAATGCTAAACACAGAACCAATTGTCGTAAAAAGTCGGGAGGAATTGTCGTGATATATAAATCAAATATTGCACATATTGTTGAAATAGTCGACAGTAGTTCTGAATATATATTATGGTTTAGAATTAAAAAATTCCACGAGATTAAGGATACAATACTTGTTGGTGCTATATACATACCGCCCGAAAATAGTCGGTACTCTCAAATCGATGCTTTCGATGAAATTGAACGTGAACTGTCACATCTAAAAACTGACAATGATCTTGTTGCACTACTAGGTGACTTTAATGCTAAGACTGGAACCCATGACGACTTTTCTATACCAGATCCCAACCTCCTGGATTTCTTTGGCATTTACCAAGATGAAGAAACCATAGAGCATATGTATGACTACATAAATTTATCAGACTCAAATATCCCATTAGTAAGAAAAAAGCCAGTGTACTAGTAAAATCAATAATTACGGCAAACGTCTCCTGGAACTTTGCAACCAAAATAGCCTGTATATCGCCAATGGAAGAATCTCGAAAGATTCTCTAGGCAAAACAACATGCAATACAAAATCTGTTATCGATTATTTAATTGTTTCCTCCAAATTTATAAAATTTGTAAATGAATTTGGTGTTAAAGACTTTAACCCACTATATTCCGATGTGCACTGTGAACTATATCTTACAATATCAATTCCATCCACTAACATATCACAAACTAACACAGATTATACTAATCCAAGTCCTAAACAACCCATAAGGTGGATCAAGGACAAACAATTTGACTATTTAAATGAAATAACCACGAATTATAGCACCAACTTATATGATCTGAATACTCTTTTACGTGATAGTAATGATTTTAAAGGTGCGATCGAAATCGCAACAAATTCTATATCCGAAATCTTTTCAAAATGCGCAGGTGATGTTTTTGGCTATAGACGAAAATATGAACCCTCATCAAGAAAAAAACATGTTGATACCAAACACGCGTGGTTCGACACTTAAGAAAAACGTAAGAAATTCCATCAAAGTAGATCACGATACAGAGTCGATAAAAGCAAGCAGAACAAACTTGATGTAAATCAGACTAGCAAAAAATATAGGTCATGTCTAAACAGGAGCTATCAAAATCATAAATTTAAATGCAGGGATGAAATCGGTGTTATTGCGAAATCAGATCCAAGACGACTTTGGAAGATACTAAATAAGTTCAAATCCAAATCTCCAACACCCAAGATTAATATTGATGATCTTTATGAATATTTCAGGCAACTTAACGAGAGCGACTTCAATGACGAAGATATTAGCGATAGCATACTCCCCGACTCGCCACCTAGTGAAATTGCAGAAGAAATTTTAAATTCCCCAATTACTACGAGTGAAATTAAAAATACAATTAACAAAACCCAAAATAATAAGGCTGCTGGAGTTGACAATATTTGTAATGAGTACCTAAAATCCACAATTAACGAGTTCTTGCCATTATACGAAAACTTGTTTAATCGCGTTTTTGATACGGGATATATTCCTGAAAGTTGGTCTATCGGTGTTATTAAACCTATTTATGGAGGGCCGGACTCTGGAACAAACTTCGTAACAATAGTATTCATGGCAAATGCTATAGAATTATCCTTAATATGTACCAAAATATCAAATCATGCATATCCCTGAATTCGGTTCAGTCTGATTATTTCGTATGTAATATAGGTGTACGCCAGGGAGAAAACCTCTCGCCTTTTTTATTTTCTCTGTATTTAAATGATCTCGAATCATTCATCTCCAAGTCGAACATACAACCATTTAACACTATCGAATATCTATCAGAACAAACTTTAGGAACTTATATCAAACTGTTATTACTTCTCTACGCAGATGATACTGTAATATTTGCCGAGACAGAAACTGACTTACAAGCATTACTTAATGTTTTTGAGCAATACTGTAAAACCTGGAAGCTGAAGGTAAATACAATAAAAACAAAGGTTATGTTATTCTCGAAACGCAAACCAAAACATGTCGCCACCTTTAGTCTCTATGGCGAGAAAATCGAGCAAGTTGACGAGTATGCTTATTTGGGAATTCTATTTTACAGAACTGGTTCCTTCAACAATTGCAAAAAACGACTTGTTGACCAGTCTCAAAAAGCACTTTTTGCCGTCTTATCAAAGAATCAGAAACCTTGATTTACCCATTGACCTCCAATTAAAACTATACGATACTTTAGTCAAGCCAATTTTACTGTATTCCTCTGAAATTTGGGGCTTTGGAAATACCGACATCGTAGAACGGGCTCATCTAAAATTTTGTAAAGATATCTTAGGCGTTAGAAAGAGTACTCCCAATTTCTCCGTTTACGGCGAATTGGGACGTCTCCCATTGATTAATGATATCAAATTACGAGCTGTATTGTTTTGGCAAAAACTCGTATCATCGAACACCCTATCTAGTCTTATGTACAGATTATTACATAGCTTATATTCGAATAATAAATTAAAAAGTAAATGGGTCGAGAATATTCAAAATATCTTTTACGAACTAGGATTGCAATACATTTTTGAAAACCAATATTTTGACAACAAATCTTACTTAAAATGTCTGATCAAAACCCGGCTATTCGACATATTTATTCAAAAATGGAGAGCGGACATTAATGTATCCTCACGTGGAACATTTTACGCAATATTCAAATCCGAACTTTCATTAGAACCTTATCTTTTAAAATTACCTGAATTCTCCTCAAAATGGATTTGTAAGTTAAAGGGGCACAATCTTGATTTTTAGGGGTCGTTTTGGGCCTTTGTTACATTTAAACAGTCCTCAGAAATACTCAAGCTCTAAGAAAATCGCAAAATACCTTGAAATATACCTAAACAATTTCACTTTTTATTTTTTTTCCGTGCTGTACGCGGCTGGTCTTCAGTCAGTCTGAAAATTGTGTGTCCTGTTGACAAAATCTACAATTGTTATTACATGTACTTTCTTTTTGTTTTATCAGTGTGGGCCTGCGCAGTAGTCTATTTATAACTCTTTGATTTTCCAATATGGCGGGACGTTCATAATGTCTTAAGACATTATGATTTTCAAACACGGATAATTATGTATACCCATGGATTTGAAGGCTCAAATTTCAAAGGTAAGCTCTGTAGACTATTTCTGATTAGCTAAACAAAAGATTTCATGTGTTTGAGGCTGTCGGATGATTGTCCGAAACAAATCAAGACTGTGCCCCTTTAAGAACTAATAATATTAAATTTCCTTCTGAAACTGGCCGCTGGTACAAAATTCCAAAAGACCAACGCTTCTGCACACTTTGTCATAGCAACGAAATCGGTAACGAATTGTGAATACCCTTCGGAATACAAATTAGCAAGATTATTAAAATCGGGTGATATGAAAATATTCAAGAACCTGTCGTTGTTTATCAAATCCATTTCAAAACTACTATGAATTGCAGCATTGAGCACCACACCTCCTATGTCTTAACTTATCACAATATTAATCCTCTTTGCATTTCTTTTTAAACCTCTCACATTTGCACTCCTAATGAATTCATATATACCCTCAAATTATCGTAAAGATTATTGTTTCCAATTGTTTCGCTGTATTGTATTGTATATAGCCTATTGTAAATTTTCCTCATGTTACACCTAAACGGTGTCTGAGTGTAATAAGTTAGTTAGTTAGTTAGGTTTAAAATTGATATTTGCTACCAATTGGTTTTGAATTGATATTTGCCGCCAATTGGCTACTGAATTTGTTGTTGGCTATTGAAATTTAGATTGAGCTATAAATTAGCTACTGAAATAAATATTTTCTACCAGTCCATCATTGAAATATATATATTTCCTAACGAGTGGTTACAGCAATGTTATTTCTTATCAAAGACTCAATAAAACTCGGCCTAATTGTTAAATAATTGCTACTGTTATCTGTTATTAAAACCATAAAGACACCCGAATTTTATTGCAAAACGTCATGTCATATCAGTATCTTTCTGTTTTTCTATTTACGTACTCGGATTTAAATTAGACCTATAAATATAATTAACATGTCAAATATTTATATCAGGAACACTTATTACGTCAATTATGGAGAGATTAATTACTTAACCTACTGAAATACTGTAAGTATATTGATATATTGCTGAAACATTAATATCAACGATTTTAAGACAATATTCTAAAGCTAGAGTAGGCCAAATAAGTAATTTTCATCCAGAACTGTAAACTATTTTAAGCGCACAATTGAACATGTCGATCACGTGCACAAGGTAGGGCCTGGTTGAGTGGAGATTTATAGAATATCATGCAATCCAAATATGGAGTAATTGGCAGAATACAAGCAGTTCGGAAACAACGGCTTTCATGTCCGCGAAAAAATATTAAAGTGTGAATACACGAGGTATGGGTTCGATTTCATCTGAATCAATACTCCCACACCGTATACCACCGTGTATTCGCGGCTCTACAACGGAAGGGCCCAGTTTACCAGCACATTTTTCATAGGATAAAATTTGAGCACAGAAAACAAACTAATAACTACAATATCAGTCAAGGTGAACTCGAGACAACTTTGATATAGCAGTTGATTGCTCTGACTGTGTTTCAGAACATCCCTGCCACCATAGTTGTGTTCAAATATTACCTGAAATAGTGATATCATTTTGCGAGGAAGTCACGATAAATCAACAAAGTTTGAAAGGTTATTAATGATTTATCATCTGTGTTAATTTCCAAGTCTTCAAAACAAGGATCAAAGCAGACATGGCATGCAAACATGTTTATTTCATAATCTCCTGGTACAGATCAAATACGGCCAACAGCCTTTTAGTGAAAATATTTAAATTTGACAATTATTTTTTTTTTCAAATTTAAACTGGCAAACTTGTTTATCAGTAAACTTAAAATTCGACATAATTGCTCAATCATAAAGAAAATCCATTTAATGAATATGTGTTAGATAGAGAGTCTATTCATAGAACCTGCGTAGTCCAAGTAATGAATTTATACTAAGTTTGAGAATTAAACTTTTATGTACATTCTAAGGGGTAGTATTCCAGTACGGTTGTGGCCAATTTTACCTATTGAGAATATTCTACATCCACTTAATTATTCTTATTCTGCTATTACAATCAAGGTATAAGGCGAAGTGAAGATGGAAATTCGCAATTTGTGACCTTTGCTCAAAATCGTTTTTTCAAATTAAACATTTAGTTCAGCTCAGGTTCAAAACATTAAGCTTTAGTTATAGAAGAGGCTTATACAAAAGAAGTTTTGCTAAAAAACAATTATCATTATTTCTTTTATTATTGTGAATCTGAAGTGAACCTCGACGGTGCTGATAAGTATCTATAACTCGGGATATGATTATTTAGGATAAGAATGCTTTTAAAATAAACTTGGTCAATCTGTTCACGGCCATTAGTGATATCTTTCACAACAATGAGACTGGACATTCTTAACTAATCTATATTCTTATAGTGCTCTAATAGGAATGTAAAGAGGCTTTCTGAACTTTTAATATGTAGGGTTATTACAGACATTGATAGCGTAATTCCTCGTATGAGAAGTTCATTAGCTGCTACCACCGTAGAGTAGATTGCTTCCCACCAGCTGTGTTGGGAGCAAGTCAAAAAAAAAACTAACGTCAAAAATATTATAGAATTTTCATCAAATTACTTAGATTTATGAAATGGAAAAATAAGAAAATCCCTTCAGTTAATTTATATATAATCAATGATTGACAAAATGTGATTCTGGAAACAAGTTCGTTACATTGCTTTACACACTAGTGAATGAATCAAACTTACCTAATTTTTCGCAATTCTTTCTGAGCAGAAAACAATTACATTTGAATTGCTGGATATGATTATTATTCGTAAATCTTTAAATCAACAATGATTCTTGAATTTTCAAATTAATTGAAGTTCGTCTTGCCTTTCTATTGTCAAAAAAGGGCTATTTTCAGTTTTGGAGAAAACATAAAGTGAGGATTCTCTGGTTTGATAGTAAGAATGTTTTAAGGATTCGTGGTAGATCAGTGAGTTAGACATTTGCTTGTCAAAAATTTTTTGCAAAGCTCCACAAGTCAAGCTACTACGGTTCAATTTTTCCACATCGTTTGATCGGTTTGTGGGGATTTTCTGTTCGATGAGTGAGAAATTAATAGTGTAAATTCTTGCTGTGAGAATATTGATTTCGTCTGAATATTTTGCCATTGGATCATTGTAATGATATCACTAGTCATCTACATGGGCTGTCATCATATCCATATTCTCAAAAACATTTAGAAAACCATTAACATATAATAATATCTGGCAGCCTTATATTTACAAACGGTTCCATATGTTAAACCGGATGTCATGCATGTGGATTGGAGATAGTGGTGATGGTAGTATACAAGTTTAAACCCGCTTCCAGCAGTAACCGATAGTGAACTATGTGTTGTTTGATGAATAACGTCAGATTCTTGCAGTAATATATATTGCAGTCTAAGTTGTTGTTGGAAGGTGCCATGTTCTGTCCTACTCCAGCAGTAACCTAAATTGTACAATTGTTTTTGGTTGACGACTTAAGCAGATGATTTGGATCCTGTTGGGTTAGTACTTAAGAATTCATCAGATCTGAGTTGGCGGCTTGGTGTGGGGTGAAAGTCGATCTTTTCTAGATTGACGTGAGTAAATTAGGTCTTTTTCATTCTTCCAAACTCCTGGTTGGTTATGGTATTCTTGTTGGTAAGTAGTCTTATGGTGTATGTTGGTTTTGTTTAGTTTGATTACACTGTACAAAGGTAAAGGTGACTGACCTACATACCAAAGTCCTGAAGCACATTTTGCTAATGAACGGAGGAGTTCTCAGCAGGCTTATGTAACTATTTCCCTACCAGACTATCTATTTGTACATTTCTATAATTAAATTATATATCGGTTAGAAAAAATATTTAATTTACTAATCATTGATTATTCAGCCTTTCTTTACGTCAAGTCGTCATTGGCTTAGATACGTTGAAAATGTCGGACGTGAGTCATCTTCACTCACACTCACAAGTCCCCACCCAGCTGTAAATGGGTACGGATAGTCCGGGAAAAATCAATGCCAAGGGGTTTGCCTAAGGACCAGCTGGTAGAAAGGATTCACGTCACGGCGCCCTTGTGAACCTAAGTTGTTATCCTTTTAAAATATAGTTGTTTCTTTCTTTTTTCTTTTTTTAAACTTATTCCGTATCAATCCAAATTACATTAAACTAGTCTTTTAATGTGTGTGGCCTACTTTTTCTGTTCGTCAATGTGGCCAGCGTTTAGGTTCTCGAAATAATTGATTTGTGAATAAAACATGTAATTAAGCAAGAATCCCATAAGCTTTTTCCTTCAAAAACAATTCTATTGAGTAGTTATTTATTATAGAGTCATAAAGTTCTTTAATGTCACGGACACACAATCTGTCTTAGTGGTTCGGGATATCAATAAAATATTTTAAGGATTGATATTGTAATCAGCAAGTTTTTCAGCATATCAAGTTCAAATATTCGAATTTTACCAGATAACAGATCTATTTTCCTTTGGTGGTTTATGACAAGGGTATTACATATCAACACGTTAAATGCTACTAAATGAACCCGAATTAATGAAATTGGGATATACATCCCGTGTTTCTGTTCCTGATTCAGTAACAGAAACAACTATATTCAAATTGCATTTGCTGACGAATATGGAATGAGAGGAGAAACAGTATCCGAGCCAGTCGCCAAACCTGCATCACTGGCTCTTGAGAATTTATAGTTTGAAATCATATGAAATCAGGTAAAAAATACCACAACTTTTTATTAGTTTGATTTTGGAGAGATACAATTTATTTATTGACAGAAGCATCAGGTGCTCAATATTAAAGATTGGTAGTCTGTAAATGTTTGCCTTGAACGCAATTACCGAGAATTTAGCAGACATTCAGCTAGACGTCAAACAGGTGATAAGAGGTTATAACTCTGATCATTATTAACGTTCTATTTTTAGCAATAAAACCTTACTCATAAATAGCAATACAATATTGATCGGCGAATCTGACTTTTATAATCAACGTTAATTACAATGTATTATTATATGATATGCTAAAAGTAAATATCCATTGGTATAAAACTTAAACAGAACTTTATAAACCATAACGAAGCAAAGCTGAACAGTGAGATAGTGAACTAATTTTAAACAACAAAATACACAGATTTTATTTAGCCATAACAAACAATAACTAAAGCTGAGAACAGTACTGTGCGTTGCCTTTTACATCTTGCCCAATGGCTTTAAGGCCCTTTTGTACTTTAATACCTTTCCCCGGTGTTCTCTCAGTCGCTTTTGGTGAAAAGGCAAACTGTGAAATTTTTCAATGTTTCGCTTTATGTTTTAAGTTTTCGGGGAAGGGAGCGATTGATTCTCCCAGATGTACAGGCCTAGGGTGGAACAAATATTTTATTGAGAAATGGTGATCTGGATCTGTTGGATTGTTTTCTTCTGTTCTGGTCTGAATTTAGAAAAAATATAATAACTCGCCCAATGTACTATTAAGTACAGACTGTTTTTAGTTTCACTTCCAGAGATATGCTGAATTGAAACGGTGATTTTTGCTAGAGGTCATGGATATTCTTAATTGAAAACTCCAAAGTCATTATAGCTCAAGGACACAAGAAATAGACTTTTAAATTTTCACGCAAATTTCTATTTTTATTTGTTTTGGCATTCCGTCTATTTCCTGTAAATTTCAGATCGAAATAAAATATATGATATGTTTCTATGTCATCCGATAAATCCTGTTACAAAGAAAATGAAAAAGAAAACCCGAGCTAATCGGTCCATAATTATACACTACAGCCTCTAAACAAATATTGTGGACATTACGCTTCGGCATAACAAAAGTTTTGCAGATTCTAGCCCACTTAAAGATGTTTCGTCGGGAATAGATATTCTTTATTATTTGAGTCGACAAACTTTCCCGAAAAAATGATTGCATAAAACAATACTCGTCAATCGATTTCCGCGTAATTAAGTGAGAAATTGACAAACCCGAGTTGAGCTAACATAAACATTACTAATATCAAACACATAACATATAACAAAGTCCTTAGCTGAATTAGGTATAATTAATTTGCCATAAAAATCAAATAAGCATGTGCCCATTTTGGTTAGGGCCAAAGGCAAAATCAATAACAATTCTGTATTTGATCATATGTTGTCTCCATACAAATTTATCGAACTCCACAAATCTTTGATCTAGTTACTCAAGGCTTTAGTTCATTTCCCCAATGGTCATGTTGTGTTGCTGAATACGTGTCAAGTGTCCTTGTTCGATTTGATAGGTTTACACAATCACTTAGTTGTACTTAGTTTTATTATATCCTAACACGATTTGAAGTCATCAGTAAGTAATTCTTTTACACATTAATGATCTATACTTCTTTTTGAGATAGATTTAAAGTAACCTTTAAAACTAAATCTGTTGCTAAATTTTATTTAAAACATATAATGCCCGACCAATTGATTTTCTTGTATTCATGTATGTTTTCTATAAACAACAAGTAAACGCAGGACGAAAGGGACCAAAGTTTTGTGGAGTCGGGGGAGAAAAAATAAAAATTGGCCTGGATTATTATACTTTCTCATTATTGATTTAATCTAAAATCTTATATTTTTTTTATTAAGAATGGGAGCTTCTTGTGATTTGTGTTTTGTTCATCGGGAAATAGAGGTTGTCGTTTGTCTAGCAAAGCTGAGGAAATTCTATATTGAAACTAGTAATGGAGACATCGCCTATAACTCTGCTTGATACTGAGTTCTTCGCATTGGGAGATATTTCATTTGGATTTGACACCGTCGACAAAAGTTAAATGACTCTTTATTGAACAAAAATATCAAGCAATCCATTATATTATTTAAAATTGACAATATGCTCAAACTTGTTTCAAGAATACATAAATCATTCACTTTACCTCAGGCTGCTTTTTTTTCTCTCGTGTTTATAAAAAATGCACCTTATTGTTGCTTACTCGAGAATTTTTTGTTCAAAGTGACATGTATTGTGCTGTAAGAAAACAAGTGAAATTTTTAAAGGAAAATAAATGAACAATATCTTTTGTTATAACTGGGATACAGTTAAACCAACCGAACCAAGTTCGCATGAGATAACATTCAAACATTGTCAAATACGGCTAATGTTTGACTGAACCCGACTGAAAAGACAATTTAGGCTAATGGCAAGCATAAACATGCTATGTGTGTATGGTAAACTGTATCTTTAACTTGCAATGCCAGTTAAGGTCTTGTTCGGTTCGTGCTATCAGTACGACCTTACAAATTTCCATACGAGACATTTCAGATTTGCATCACAACCTGAGAGAGGCAATAAAAATGTAACACAGAATCAAAGTTTGATGAGTGGTATCAACTAAGCTGTACACACGTTGCTTATTGTAATGGATTGGGTTTAGTCGGTATTATTTATTGTGTAGTAATTAAACCAGCCAGTACCACGTACATAAACCTAGATGGCAATATTGTGAAATATTGAGATATCAATATTAATTGGTAAATAAAAGTTCTGAAATTGCTAGGATGAATCGTAGTTGATATAATTACAATATGGCCTCCCTATTAAAGTCCAATATGACATATTGTTGGAATCTGGTAATTAGTGTTGACAGATTCATTAAAGATGGGTCGGGTACCCATTTGTCAATGCAATCGTTGATAATGAACTATGGGCCATTTACAGGTCAAACAATTTAAGTACCGAATTCTTTCTCTTTCATGTATATGCTTCTAAACAATGGAATACGGGGCAATGTTTTTGTGTCAAACAATCATCAAATAAAAATTTAGAATCCTGTGTGCAAACTAACAAAAAGCTCACTATAACCGCGTATTTTAATTGTACGAATGACACAAGGCAAGATATATTACAATAGTGATTTTTACTTACAACAGATACATTAACAAGGTAGGTTACCACAATATAAATAATGTTTCATTATGATAGTGTTATCTCAACAGCAGGTAGCTGACAGAGTGTCACACTGTACCCTGTTATAATTATGTCACTATTTTTTGATTTAATGAATGATTACATCCACCGAAATAATATATATACTGGTCAAACAATTTAAGGACCGAATACTTCTCTTTCAATCAAAATGAGCCATTTACTTGCGAATTTATCAATTTTTTGTACTACATTAGATGGAATTTAGCATCACGTGTTGCAGTACATGCATATGCTTCTAAACAATGGAATACGGGGCAATGTTTTTGTGTTAAACAATCATTAAATAAAAATTTAGAATCCTGTGTGAAAACTAACAAAAGCTCACTACCGCGTATTTTAATTGTACGAATGAAACAAGGCAAGATATATTACAATAGTGATTTTTACTTACAACAGATACATTAACAAGGTAGGTTACCACAATATAAATGTTTCATTATGATAGTGTTATCTCAACAGCAGGTAGCTGACAAAGTGTCACACTGTACCCTGTTATAATTATGCCACTATTATTTGATTTAATTAATGATTACATCCACCGAAATAATATATATACTGGGATGAAACAAGCGAATATACTACTACTACACACCCCCATGTAGTTCTCACTATTATTTATTTTTACCGTTATTTTCAGTTGTATTTCATATGTAATTTTATTATTTCTGTATTGGGGAGCCGCGGTGGCTCAGTGGGTTAGACGCTTGCTCGCTGACCTGAGGGTCCAGGGTTCAATCCCGGCAAAGGTCGAGATGAACCTTCGGATTTTTCAGCCAGGTTTCCCCTTGTCGGAGGGACTGACATGGAAAAAGCGTCTAGTCGTTCGGATGGGACAATAAACCGAGGCCCCGTGTGCTACAGGCTGTGCACGTTAAAGATCCCTCGACAGTTGGAAATCGCAAAAAGAGTAGGCTAATGCCGCTGTCTTGGCAAAATTTCCCTCATTGCACACTGCATGGCGTTGCCCGTCTTCATTAGCCCAAAAGGTGCAGAACAGTAGGGCGTAAAACTCCATTCATTTCATTTTTTCATTTATTTCAGTATTGTTTATATACATATTATTCCAATTCAATATTAAAGAATTAAACTATATCTTCAACCACATCAACAATTATTTATCAATTCAACCATCACTATTATTACAACCATCGTTCATCAAACACTGCACCTTTACAACACATATTCAATCAATCCAAATTTTACAAATGGTTAGTCAACTTATACAAGCTGATTCTCTCTTTGCCGACTGCTGTTGTTCTAGTGTTGAACTATAACCGGCAAATAAGTCTACCGTGAATTTTGATCTCTTATAATCACATAAGTCGATCGTCAAAGTGAAAATGCATCCTTATACAACCGGAGATTCAACTTGTATAATTGGTGGCAGCACTCTTATAACTAGTTAATCAACTTTAATAATTGGTTAATCAACTTTTATAATATGACCAGCCCATTGTTATTTATTATGTTTATAAATGAGTTTATTGAGAAGTTACAGGAATGTCAAAGCATATTTGTAAATCCTGAAATTGACAGGACACGGTGGATAGGTTGCTGGCTCAAATGAATTGTATACAAACTGTTTGTCAAACTTATGCTATGAAAATCCAAAAGAAGGGGCATAATAAATAATTATGAACGTTGGCATTTTCTTCCACAATAATTCATTTCAATAAAATCCGTACAATCAATATGACAAGCCTGTAAAGGTAGGTGGGCTCGAAAAATGAACATTTTCTTACAGCACTGATCCCAGAAGCAACGGGACATGTCACACTACACGTCTCAAAGTCAAGTCAGTATCGGGTATGTCCACCATAAGCATCAATACATGCCAGGACACGGCTATGGACTGAAGTAAAAGGTCTGATAACGTTGAGAGTAGACATCGTTCCAAGACCCGGGCGTTGACCAGAGGCACAGGGCGACATCGATTCTTATTCGGTGAACATAAGGGCGTGATTCTTATTCGGTGAACATGAGGGCCATGGCAAAACGTGTCCAGTGCCAACGTTGGACTGGCCATATCATGTCTTCCGCTCTTCGGTTTGTATGACGTCTGACGTAAGGGCTGCATCAACCTGCTGATAGTGATGCGTGCGCAGCATAACCTCATGGCAACGTGGACGTGAAACGCTCCTCGTTGGAGCATTCCAACGGCTCTACTCTCTTGTTGGCATATCTTGTGTTATTTGTGTTGCTGTGATATCAACGTGTCTCATTAGCTGTTTTATCCAGTTTTTATGCATGTGCAGAATATTCACTTTCACGAAATTTACGTTTTTTCCCGGAAGTATTCAAGGGATTCCTGTATTTTTGATCGACAATGCTGTATTTGGGATGTGCAATACGAATTAGTATATTTTCATACTCAAAGATAGCTTGCCATGAAAGGTGTCATACGCACACACATTAGTATTGTTTAATCATTTTTTCCTTTGAACTTGCATCCAGCAAGTACCAACAATCCCTTCATCTAAGTCATCAAATTCAAACTTGACTGCTTTCATATAAATTCCAGTGCTCACACCAAGTTTCAACATAACCCATTGAAAATTGTTGCCTCTATTGCACCCACATGAAAAGTTTGACGTGGATTTACTAAATCAAGGGCAATAACTCGCAAAGAATTCATCGAATTTTATCATATTCGAACCTGAATGGCGTCTAATACATTCCAATGCTCACACCAAGTTTCATCAAAATCCATTGAAAATTGTAGCTACTATTGCACCCAGAATACAATTTTGATGTGATGTAACTAAGTCCAGGGTAATAACTTAAAAACAGTTCATCGAAAAATCTTCAAATTCGAATTTGACCGCCGTCATATCAATTCCAATGCTCAAACCAAGTTTCATTAAAATCCATATAAAATTGTAGCTTCTATAGTGTCTACAACAAATGTTGACGGACCGATGGACAGAGGCGACGACAATATACGTCCACATATTCACGTGGGCGTATAAAAATACACTATTAAAGATGTAAAGCGGCACTTTTTATTTTATGTCTCTGTTTTACCTTGGCAACTTGCGACAAATTGTTCCTAATACCCAAATTTATAAATGACACAGCGGAATGATAAGAGATAAACCTTTATTTGAAATGACAGTTTTATTGAGATAAAAGATACGTCAAATAACTACTGCGATCTTTGTGGTCTGTACTTTCAAATAGTGAATTATCATGTGTTATGTCCCTTAGGCCACGATTTTGATGAAACTTGGTTTGAGCATTAGAATTGATAAGATAGAGATCAAGTATAAATTTGAAAATTTTTTTGATGAACAGTTTTTTAGTTATTGCCCTTGACTTAGTAAAATCGTGTTAAAATTTTATTGTGGGTGCAATAGAAGCTACAATTGTCAATGGATTTTGATAAACTTAGTGTGCGTATTGGAATTGATTAGACCTCAGTCAAGTTTGAATTTGAAAATTTTTCAATGAACGATTTTGAGTAATTGCCCTTGACTTAGTAAAATCACGTCAAAATTCTATCGTGGTTGCAATAAGAAGGGTTTTGATTAAACTTGGCGTAAGGATTAGAATTGAAAAGACAGTAGTCAAGTTTGAATTTGACGACTTTTTTAAACGAATCGTTGTTTAGTAATTGGGCTTGACTTAGTGAAATTGCGTCAAAAATTTTTGTGGGTGAAAGAGAAGCTACAATTTTTTAACGATTTGATGAAACTTGGTATGAGTATTGAAATAGATAAGATGGTGGTCAAGTTTGAATTTGACGATTTTCTATGGACAGATTTTGAGTTGAATATTCAGTGAATGATTTTCGAGTTATTGCTCAATGTATTATTCAAATTCGATGCTGCCAGTGGGCGTATGTTACCTTGCATGGCAAACTATGTTATAGAGTTGCGTTCCTTATACCACTATTCCACTCAACTGTATATTATTGTTTCCTAAGAGATAACATTTAAAATTCTTAAGTTAAAGTTGTAATTTCCCTCCAAATATTCCATATTATACCTCGCCCACAACAGGAAAAAAAAAACATAATTCCATATATTTAAGATATATAATATAAGAATCATTTTAACTGTATGTTGACCGATTAAACTAAAACATAAATTCGGATCGCTGAAACTCAAAAAATGTAGATCTCCAAAACGCAACGCACATTTTTATAGGAAAAATTCGAAATTTTCAAATGGTGATAAATCTACGAAAGACGGGTCGGGCCTTCCGACTTCCGACTTCCAAGTACTTATTTTTTAAATTCCGACTTCCGACTTCCAAGTTTTTTTGCATCCGACTTCTGACTTCCAATTTATTTTAGCTTCCGACTTCCGACTTTTTTGCTTCCAAGTATTTTGTTCTTCCGAGTTCCGACTTCCAAGTTGTTTTTTTTTTTTTTTTTTGCTTCCGAGTTACGAATTCCAAGTTGTTTACTCTTTCATCCGGCAAGCTGGTAAGTAGACTTACGCTAATATCAATTGTTTTGATTGCTTTTTATATCTGACAATTGTCTGGCAAGTGCATAAGTGAATAGCGTTAAAACAATTCCTTATTATCACAATTTTAAATTTGTGTTTATAATTGAGATATCGATATAATGGTACCAGGAAATGCAGGAAGGAAAATCCACGACTAAGTTATAAAGGCAGTGACTATTTACCACGTACGTAATACCAGGTACAGCAAATAATCCAACACTCAAACTTAGTCTCAAATTGTACAAGGAACCGTAGAATGGCACATCCATCACATC
Organism: Nipponacmea schrenckii; assembly: GCA_030562195.1. Classification (NCBI taxonomy): domain Eukaryota; kingdom Metazoa; phylum Mollusca; class Gastropoda; family Lottiidae; genus Nipponacmea; species Nipponacmea schrenckii. The sequence continues at coordinate 15,977,412 of JAUJPP010000005.1, read as the reverse complement.
CATCAACATACGTATATATACGCAGGTAGAAAAGTAACTTGTCGATATTTCCATAAATTCGCCTCATATCTTTACAATCTTGGTTGAACATGTTAAGGAAAATATTGTTTAATGTCTTTGTATACCTTCCAGATAGTGCTAGACAGTCGCTAGACTTACTCATGGAGACGTTGCCAAGTAATAACCCTGTCCGACTAGAAAGTCTATCCAGAGAGGAGCTCATCAGTGTATACTTTCCAAAGAGCTATTCATATCAAGAAATTTCGACAACGCTTTTTCTTAAACACGGCATGAAATTAACTGTGAGACATCTGAAGCGGATACTTAGGAGTTTGGGTCTACGTAGAGAACAAATTTGTGATGCACGTCCTTTGAAAGATGTTATCCAAGCTGTGGAGAGAGAATTAAATGGGAGTGGTAGTTCTCTCGGATATAAAGCTATGTGGCAAAAAATAACCCGAATCCACGGGTTAACTGTTAAAAGAGATTCTATTCTTGACATACTTCGTCTGTTGGATCCTTGTGGTATACAAAGGAAAAAAGCTCATCGCTTAATTAGGAGAAAATACTCGGCACCTGGTCCTAACTTTATATGGCATATCGATGGATATGATAAGTTTAAAACTTTCGGATTCGCTATACGTGGAGCTATAGACGGTTACAGTAGAAAAGTCATCTGGCTTGAAGTTAGTTACACTAACAACGACCCTGCAGTAGTAGCGTCTTACTACTTAACGTGTGTGAAAGAATTAGGTTATGTTCCAAGGGTTGTTAGATGCGACCCTGGTCCAGAAAACTCTCTAATAAAGTGCCTACAACCGTTTTTCAGGAGAAATTGTGGCCATACATTGTCTGGTATTACCAGTTTCCTCCAAGGTACAGCAAATCAACGAATTGAGGTCTGGTGGTCGATCTTGAGGAAACAAGGGACAGACTGGTGGATTGCCTTCTTCAAAGACATGCGGGATTCTGGAATTATGCAGGAGGATCATTTCTTACACACAACCTGTCTACAGTTCTGTTTTATGCATTTATTGCAAGCTGATATACATACGCTTGCTACTCAGTGGAGCTTACATGTAATACAAACTAAAAAGAATGCTTATGGTGAAAGTGGAAATCCCGATTTTATGTTACAACCCAGAAGTAAATGGTACCATTAATTATGGTGTACAAGTTGACATAGAAGACACAGTAGCCTGTCTAGACGAATGTGCACAATACGATCGGTTTGGAGGATCTGGTGACTTTCTTGAACTGGTCAAATTATTACTACCAAAAGTATCTTTCCAAAGAAATACTGACCAGGCTGTCTTACTTTATGTAGAAATAATGCGTTAAATAAAGGAATACTAGTGATTAATAAGTATTAACTATACCTGGGATAAATTATTCCAAAACATGTTGACCTCGTTCCAGCCTCTGAAAGCTATTTTGCAGCTGAACACTGTAAAATAGCTATCAGAGGCTTGAATAGGGTCAGTATGTTTCGGACTAGGGATATATAAGACATTAAAATCAGTAAAAGTATAGTTCCAAACTTTTATTTAAAAAAGAAACACAATAAACAACATGTTTTTCTTAAATTGTGAAATAGTAACAAATGAAAAGTATATAACTCGGGAACCTCGAGGGTAAAGCAACATGAAAATAATTTAAACATCATTAAAGGAATTGTAAATAGGTTTTCTCAAGTTTGTATGTTCATCTAGTATTTGTATGTGTCGACGTTAGTTTTAGTGGAGTTGCAAGAACCACACACGTCTGAATGAAAATTGGGATGTTGTCTGTGTCCCCGATACACATACAAAGTTTAGAAAACCCCTGTACATACATATCAAAAACAATGGACGTGTAAAAGAAATAAATGGAAAATTCAAGAAGCGATATTGTTCTTTTGGTGAATTATAAGATTCGTTAAAATGAAAAAAAATATAGCTTTACTTGCAAGGTAACATACGCCCGCTGGCAGCTGTCGGAAATCATAACCGTGTTTTAAAACTGTATCATTAAAGCACTTCATAATGCATTTGTAAAATAGTTCGAATGTATTTAAACCATCAAGACCTATGAAACATCTGTATACGTTATCATTTATTTTTTTAACTTTGAATTAAAAAAATGGGATATAATTAAAAAAAAAATGTAATATAATTTTCACCCAGGCATTAATTCAATTATATTCAATTGAAAAATTGAATTTTCACCCAGGTGATAATTCTAGAATATTGAATATTATATCCCCACCCAGGTGAAAATTAATTTTCACCCAGGTGATAATTCAATAATATTTATTTAAAAACTTTTATTTTCACCCAGGTGATTATTCTAGAAAGCTTGAGTTAAATTTTGTATTTTCAAGTGAAATGTCGTTAGCAAGTGAGTGACTAGTATAAATATTTTTTTTATTCAAAATTCTACAATTATCACCTGGGTGAAAATTAATTTTTAACCGGGTGAAAATTTAAGTTTTTCATTCAAAATTCTAGAATTATCACCTGGGTGAATATTGATTTTCACCCAGGTGAAATTCAAGTTTTTAATTAAATATTATTGAATTATCATCTTGGTAAAAATTAATTTTCACCCGGGTGAAAATACAAGTTTTAAAGTTATATTCCTGTTTTTTAATAATATTTCAATTTTTTAATCCAATATTAAAAAAATAAATGATGTCGTATACGGACCACCGTAGGTTGCAGAACAATCATTGATATGTATAAGGAACTATGCTTCACGTAGTGTACCCTTTTCAAATACATGATTATTGACATTGAACAGTAAATAAAAGTTCTTTATAAGTCTTTTTAAGGGACTGTATTTAAAACATTTCTTAACTCCAGTCTGCCACTGGATTGGAGCTGATGTAGCGAGATGTGTTCTTTTTAATGAATGCTATGAGATCAATATCAAGGCCCTCCAAGTCTTCCCAACATTCCTTTTCTGTAAAGAGTTCCAACAAAGTGCACCCCAAAGACCACATATCCGATTGGCTGCGCCAATAGTCTTAACAGACGTCATTCTAATCTTTTCGTTCAGGAAAGTCTGCGGATGTGGTAAATTCATAGTATGCGTTACTTCATATTTGTACTGTTAGAGGTAGACGGCGGATAATCAGTTGGGTGACGATGCCTTTGGTTTGGATTTGGACCGATTAGTGAGGATATTCTGTTGGGTTGCTATGCTTGTACACTGAATTTAGGTTGAAGGACTGTGGACATCCACTTAGGTCAACGGGTGCATAGTTAGATGCGTAGTTTGGGTCGGCACTGAATGATGTGAATGGAGATTGTTCATTTAGGCCAATAGATACTAATTCAGGATTGAGACTGAATAATGTGGAGGCTGAGCAGTCCTTTGGATTTTCGATCACCATCACCTTTTGTGTTGTGTTATCTTCAAAATCTTTTGTTTTTTTGATTGATGTACGCATACGCCAGTCGGAACTACACTGGCGTTAGTATCATTTTGATGTGGGGTTTGGATACATTGATATGTCTGGTCAGTTGCTTCATCTGTATTATGAGATACACCCGTAGACACTAGGTCAACAGGAGAGGTCATTAAGTACCTTCTGCACTTTGAGTTATATAAACCATGTGATTGCATGTATTGCTGTAATGAGCACTGTTTATTGTTTATGTCTTTGAAGTCGGTAATAGAGGTTCCTTTAAAATTACCTTTTTTACTTGTATACATATTCTTGGATAAAAATCGAACACATCTTTCTTAATTAAATATCTTGTGTTACTTCTCCCAAGTCAAGAAGTAAATCACGGGTTCCACCGCCGTCTTTGAGACGAACCTGTGTGTAGGTCATACCATCTTTTGAGTTGAGCCAACAGACCTGAATTTTCCTTTGATTTTGATCCTTTATGCCCCTGGTAGGTTTTTTCCTATATAACAAAAAGTTACACAAAAAACACAAAAAATAGAAATGCATAAAATTAAAAAGGCCCAATGAAATGAAAATGCGATTATTTTCTATTGAATTTGAATGTCTTTCATTTCTTTTTTTTTAAATCAAAATCTGAAGTCAAAATCTAAAGGGTTTGCACATGCGAACGTTAAAGGTTCTGTCCAGAAAATGAATGTTTATCATTTGAATTATAGCTCATCACAAATTATAAAATACACGACATGTTGACTCCAATAAAAACAAGTGGTTACCTAGCAAGATACGCCCACTTTAACACAGGCAAAAAATCTTAGGTTATTTAGGTCTAATCCAAGTTCTTGTCAATATAAATGTTCACACCAAATTTCATTAAAATCAGATGAAAACTGTATTGTCTATCGCAATCACAAGCCGCGTTTTGACTAAGTCAAGTGCAATAACTCAAAATTTCGAAATTGACCAGGATGACATCAACTTCAATGATCACACCAAATTTCATTCCAATCAGATGAAAACTGTTGTCTCTATCGTGTTCACAAGTCTATTTCGACGCAATTTGACTTAGTCAAGGCCAATAACTCAAAAAACGTTCACCCAAAAATCGTCACGATCAAACTTGTCCAAGATCTCATCAATATAAATGATCACAGCAAGTTTCATTCAAATCTGATGAAAACTGTAGTCTCTATCGCTTTCACAAGTCAATTTTGACGCTTTTTGGCAAAGTCAAGTGCAATAACTCAAAACCGTTCATCGGAAAACCGCCAATTTCGAACTTGTCCGAGATCTCATCAACATAAATGATCATAGAAAGTTTCATTTAAATCCGATGAAAACTGTGGTCTCTATCGTGTTCACAAGCCAATTTTGACGCGTTTTTACTAAGTCAAGTGCAGTAACTCAAAAACCGTTCACCGGAAAATCGCCAATTTCGAACTTGTCCGAGATCTCATCAACATAAATGATCATAGAAAGTTTCATTTAAATCCGATGAAAACTGTGGTCTCTATCGTGTTCACAAGCCAATTTTGACGCGTTTTTACTAAGTCAAGTGCAGTAACTCAAAAACCGTTCACCGGAAAATCGCCAATTTCGAACTTGTCCGAGATCTCATCAACATAAATGATCATAGAAAGTTTCATTTAAATCCGATGAAAACTGTGGTCTCTATCGTGTTCACAAGCCAATTTTGACGCGTTTTTACTAAGTCAAGTGCAATAACTCAAAAACCGTTCATCGAAAAATTGCCAATTTCGAACTTGTCCGAGATCTCATCAATATAAATGATCACAGCAAGTTTCATTCAAATCCGACAAAAACTGTAGCCTTTATTGCGTTCACAAGCAATTGTGGACGGACGGACGGACGGACGGGCGGACGGGCGGACAGGGGTGACAACAATATACGACCACATTATAATGTGGGCGTATAACAAACAGAATTAACATCTGGAAAGGTGCATAATACCCTCTCCCCGACAAACTTACCCCACCCCCAAGTCCTCGAAACAAACCATGTATAGTACTACCAGTACTGAAAAATCTTGAAACCATATGCTGTAATAAGCAAACTGATAAGGACTCTACCGATTGTCAGGGGTAAAATTTTGGAACTTTGAGAAAAAATCTATTGGGAATAACCTCTGCAGGATAAGGTTTAATTGTTTCACTCCTGCCTAATATTCACCTTAATAACTTTAGCACTGCTACTTGTCTTTATGTCTGTCCTTCAGTTTGGTAATTAGCTCCTGTACTCTTTTTTTTCTGTCATAAATAAGAAAGGATTTGAAAAGCGATTCAAAAGGTTGTGGTAGGGGGTGTTATCTGGGCACTATAAAATCAGCATGAATTATCATTATTAGCATTTATGTAACGCTGGTCTAGATTAATGGCTATAAGTATGGAGTCACTAGAAGAAATAATTCTAGTATATGTGGTAAATAGACACTGCCATTGTTTTCTATTTGTCGGACATTATTTTACTTCCAGTGATCACGGTGATTTTGAAAGTGTGGTAAAATGATAAAACACACCTTCGACTAAACCATGCTCAGTTTCGAATCACCCAAAATAGCGGGGTAGGGGCCCATGACATACTAAAATGCCTAATGTAACCTAGTTAAGTGTGTATGTTAATATCCAAGGATAGTGTCTATTTACCACGGTCAGATAACGAATGAAAATGCTGTCAAATTTCATTTGAATCGACTGAATATCAATGTCACAAGGCGTACCACATAGTTTGTTTGGGCAAGACAGGTAACTCATAATTTCATGACAGGAATTGTTCGAAATTGTATATAGCTGATAAGCACACGAAAATTTGTTACAAAGAATTCGAACTTTTGAATATATGCCACGCATTTTGAAGTATTTCACATACGTACGTTCTACTATTTTCGTTGTAGCCTGAGTTTCAGATAATTCGAGTGATAATCTGCCACGCATTTTCACTAAATGTATTTGGAATTATATCCCTTGCCCAATGAAACTATAAAGTAATATGGTAACCATTCAGTTGATTGTAATGAAATTCGACATATTGCCAGACATATTTATAATTTCCATAGCGTTATGTTCGGGACAATAAAGGAAATATTAATACGTCTAAAATAGTGTAGGCCTACGTTATGAGTTTCGAAATGCGTGTAAGATATTTCACTGGAAAGATATCAGGTTTTTAGTTATTTTCCTTCCTCAAACAAACTGGGCGGCGTAACGGCGTAACTATCCGATCGATGGAAATTTACAACATCCTTAACAGAAATATTCACAAATTGTTTAGGGCTCACATATTTAGAATAAAAATTTAATGAAAATGTGCGTATATTGTGTTGACGTCAAGGAATCAAATAACACTAACCTTTATTAATTTGCAAAACATTTACGCCTTATGAATGGTTCAGGACTATATGCCATGCAGTGGTAAATAGCCCCAGCCGAAAACATTTGCAATTGCAGGATTAAAAAAACTTCGTTATTTCATTAGTTTTAGTCAGGATTCAGATACCTAAGTTTAAAAATTAAGTCTACCTTTTCTTGTCTACATGCATATGATAACTCTGCTCCCCTTTCAACACCAAACAAATTCACCAAAAAGCGTCCATTGTTTAGGCTTTTTATACGCGAAAGGGCAATAACTCGGAAGTCGGGAGCATGAAAAAACGTGGAAGTTGGAAGAAGGAGGCAAAAAAAAAACTTGGAAGTCGGAAGTCGGAAGCAAATAAACTTGGAAGTCGGAAGTCAGAAGCAAATTAAACTTGGAATTCGGAAGTCGGAAGGCCCGACCCGTCTTTCGTATAAATCCGTATGTTATAACTTACAATAAAGCTTACTATATCATTGGATAGATCTTCTCGAGAGCTATCACATATTTACAGGTCAAAAGGTCGCCAAAGGCTAACGTCGCAGTATCTGACCCTTCACAGTTTTTATAATTTTTTAATCAAAATCAAAATTCACAAATCACTTTCCATATATATTTCGGCAATCGGTTATAGATTCTATATACATCAAAATAACACAAATCGAACTATCCCTTATTTCGATCTAAGGAAAAACATAGACAGTAAATTATTACAATTTTCCATGTGAAATATGGAAAAAAGATATGCAATATGAATTTTCATCCATATTAATATCACACAAGCATTTCTTTATTTTCGTTCCACACCTTTTCAGTCATTTACGCAAATAATTCTAACTAGCACTTAGAATTCGGGTGCCTATAAATGCAACATGTTGGTAAGGGTTCATGTTTAGAAAGATTTATTTCAATAAAAATGGCCTCCATATCTATTCTAAATCTTCCCGTCTTTTACAATTTAAATGTCCCTTAACAAAAAGCTGAACTTTTATTACACATATTGTTTTCGAAATGGCAAGTGAAAACCTGGAGTAATGAAATATTAAGTTTGTACAAACGAATTGAAGTCATTTTCAGATAATCCAAACATGTCAAAGTTTGAAATAAGATGGCAAATTTGAGTCTGTTTATTTACCGCATGATAAACAGTCAAGTGGCCAATATGAAGACCACGCTCTTGTCAAAAGTTACACATATTATATGGTTTAAAACAATTAGTAAGACAATTAGTCTGGCTGTTAATGAAAGTGGATTTAAAATGCAATTTAATGCTTGCGTACGGAGGCTCAAATACAACATGCATTTTGAATTTTGACTTTAAGAAAAATACTTTTGATTTTTACATTTTCTTTTCGATTTTCATTTCGACTTTATAAAAACACTTTTGAGTTTGTAATAAATGATTTTGAATTTCAAATTTTCTTTTTCATTTTTATTTTTCATTTCGGCTTTATAAAAACACTTTTGACTTTGTAAAAATATTTTTTAATTTTTAATTTTTCTTCATAATTTATATTTTTTATTTAGACTATGTAAAAACACATTTGACTTTGTTAAAATAGTTTTGAATTTTTAATTTTCCTTTCTAATTTTTATTTTTCGTTTCGATTTTGTAAAAATACTTTTGACTGTATTTCCTGTTTTTGTGACTGGTGTAATCAAGACATGTCCCCTAAGGGAAGTAGAACAGCCCAAAATACACAAGTGTTTCTTCAAATTTCTTTTGCAACAATTCTTCAACAGCGCCATCGGTCTTTTGTGTAGATTGAAACTATGTTAGCATATCTGATACAGACTATAGATACTGATAGTAACGTCATGCCGAACTGAAAGCAATCTTTTTATTAAAATTGGCGATCTTTTGATAGAATGCAAGTTTGTTGTCCATTTCCCTCAGACACAAATTAAAAACAAAAACGATTCGTTTCAAGCTTGTTCTACCTACTCGGCTATTTCATAGACAGGTTATGATGAGTTGATAGTCTTAGTTAAAGCACAGCCTCATCATTTAAGAAATAGCCACTTTAAAACTTTTCATAGGCCTAGGCCAAGATCTACTATGCAAAAAGTTTTAAATCTAGATCAAAATGAATACAATAGGCCTATAAATGTTCTGAAAGTCCTAATACGTTGGATTTTGTAGCATGATAATGAACACCCTCTTTTTAAGGTTTTTATCATTCGGCCTACTGTTCCAAAAAAAATAAACGATTCCCAGGTTTTCGCCGCCATGTTGCGTGGGTAGCAAACTCGACCTTGACCTTAGTCAAACGCCATTGTAATGTATGGTCAGCAAGTCTGCCCTCTTCGTTTTGACCACTATTATTCATTTAATAATCAGTTTGAAACGAGTACAATCTCACACCTTGTATTTAAGATATACAACATTATTTTTAGCATAAATTATAACCTGCAGGTTACTAGAAAATACATGATATTTGACTACTTCACGCACATCTCTACCGTCTGTACGCAATTTTCAGAGATCTAAGAAAAGGCATTTCTGATGATTTCGTGATGCTTTTATTGAAGAATCGCCACTTTTATCTGAAAAATGAATATAAGCCTTCTTGATTCATGTTATCCATGAAATTACCCGCGAGATGATTTTATTTTTACATTTCAAGGAACCCACAAGGGTCGCAGTGGTTTAAATTGATCACAGGAAAAAAAATCTGTCCTTTTAATACATATGTAATGAGTCTCTGGTTGTTCTGGGGTTGTGGCTCAGATGACATGTCCATAAGTGATGGTTGACTAAGTATCGATTCAGGAGCAGCAATTAAATGTCGACGATTTCTACGCAATGTTCCTATAGGTATCTCTAGCTGATAAGAACGAGGATTTAATTGTTGTTTTAGGACAGTTCCACCGTATTCAACAGTTTTGATCCACACAGTGTCACTTGGGTTTAGAGTCGGTTGAGCCGATACACGATGAGTTCTAGTATTAGGATTTTGAGGTAATGTATTCCGCAACTTTCTTCCTATCAGTTCAGCAGGACTGTAACCATTTTGAAGTGGAGTTGTCCTGTACGCAAGCATTGCTAAATAAGGGTCTTTTGAGCCACTTATGAGTCTTCCATTGCCCGAAGGAAAATGTGGCGAGCTGGTCTCATGAATAAATCCATAGACTATTCTCTAAATTCAAAGCAAGAGTATTGCAGACCATTGTCAGACAAAACAGTTTCTGGAATACCGTGCCTCGCAATTTCGACTTTAATGTGACTCAGAAGCTTTAATTTCATCCATAACCAAATTCACGTAAAATTCGACACAATTTATTACATTTTCCTCTCCTGGGTTAATTCGGATGACACAGGTGCTTTTGAGAGTATATCGGAGGTGAAGAGTTCTTTTCCAGGAACTTGGTAAATTGCGTAGTCAAATCTCATGAGGCGCATACGAAATCTTTGTATACGAGGAAGTAGCTCTGATATAGGCTTTGATCTAAGGAGTGATACTAGCGGTTTGTGATTGGTTTTTTATCTGGAATTCTTTTCCTACAAGAAATTCAGCAAAATGTTCACATGCCCATGTAACAACTAGACCTTCCTTTTCAACTTGAGCGTATCTTTGCTCAGTCAGGTTCATCGACCCTGAAGCGTATGCGACAGGTTTCCAATCTCTACGTGTCTTTGTTAAGAACGACTTCCTCTGCATCAAAACCGCTCCAAGCCCATATGAGGATGCAAGGATAGTTTTGAATGAAACTTGCTATCATCACTTATATCGATGAGATCTCGGACAAGTTCGAAATTGGCGATTTTTCGACGAACGGTTTTTGAGTTATTGCACTTGACTTAGTCAAAACGAGTCAAAATTGGCTTGTGGATGCGATAGAGACAACAGTTTTTATAGGATTTGAATGAAAATTGTTGTGATTATTTATATTGATGATATCTCGGACAAGTTCGAAATTGGCGATTTTTCGATGAACGGTTTTTGAGTTATTGCACTTGACTTTGTTAAAAACCGTCAAAATTGGCTTGTGAACGCATAAGGGACAATAGTTTTCAATGGATTTGAATGAAACTTGATGTGATTATTTTTATATTGAAGAGATCTCGGACTAGTTCGAAATTGGTGATTTTTCGATATACTGTTTTTGAGTTATTGCCCATGACTTAGCCACATCGTGTTAAAATTGGCTTGTAAACGCTATAGAGACTACATTTTTCATTGGAGTTGAATGAAACCTGCTGTGATCATTAACATTGATGAGATCTTGGACTAATTCGAAATTGTCGATTTTTCGATGAACGTTTTTTTTATAGAGGGGGGGGGGGGGGAACTACTATCTCGTAGTTCCGGGAAAGCACGGGCCTAGGAATCAGACCTAATTTTTATTTCCTCGCACCGATCGAGATTCGAACCCACGGCACCTAGTCGCCTAGCAGACGACAGTCCAACTCGCTATCCACTGAGCCATCCACCACTCTTTTTTGGTGAACGTTTTTTTAGCTATTGCCCTTGACTTAGTCAAAAAAGGTCAATACAGACCTGTGAACACCACAAAGAAAGCAGTTTTCATCTCATTTGAATGGAATTTGGTGTGATCATTGAAGTTGATGAGATCTTGGTCAAGTACAAAATTGACGATTTTTTGATGAACTGTTTTTGATAGGGGGGGGGGGAACTACTATCTCGTAGTTCCGGGAAAGCACGGGCCTAGGAATCAGACCTAATTTTTATTTCCTCGCACCGATCGGGATTCGAACCTACGGCACCTAGTCGCCTAGCAGACGACAGTCCAACTCGCTAACCACTGAGCCATTCACCACCCTATTTGAGTTAATGCCCTGGATTTAGTCCAAACTCATGAAAATTAGCTAGTAAATACAATAGAGACTAGGTTTCATCTGATTTAAATCAAATTTGGTGTGAACATTTATATTGATGAGAACTTGGATTAGACCTAAATAATGTTGGAATTTCTGCCTGTGTTAAAACAGAAAATATATTTTAAAGTGGGCGTATCTTGCTAGGCAACCGCTTGTTAGTCACTCCGATCAGTTTCTTCCACCAACAAAAAGACAAGCATGTTTCTAATCATTTCAATCTTGACGACCATTCACTTGACGATCTCACCCTAACCCCAATTGAGCGCATAGAAATCGACTTGCCCGAAGATGAAACTACCAAATTCCGTCAATCTAGAGAAGCGCATTGGATTGAGACATTAAATACAGCAAGACCCATAGAACTAAATATTCACCACAGTGTAGGCATAGCACCCTTTGTAGTTCCCTTCAATACAACCAGTAAAAAAGCAAGCAAGATAGTTCAAACCCACTTCAAGAGAAATTTCCTCATATCTTTAAACAGAAAATGATAGTGGCATATTCAAAAAATCAGAACTTAAATGACATCCTTGTTCATAGCAAACTAAAAACAATCTGTACTTAAAAGGTACTATACAATAGTTCTCGCCCATTGGGCGAGTTTTTTTTTTTTTTTTTACAAATTGCAGATCAGAAGAGAAGAAAATCATCCAAAAGATCCAGATCCCAATTTCTCAATAAAATATTTGTTCCACCCTAGGCCTGTACATTTGGGAGATTCAATCCCTCCCTTCCCCGAAATCAAAAACCGTTCATCGAAAAATCGCCATTTTCGAACTTGTCCGAGATCTCTTCAATATAAATAAACACAGCAAGTTTCATTCATATCTGTTGAAAACTGTAGTCTTTCGCGTTCACAAGTCAAAATTGATGCGTTTTGCTTAAGTCAATTGTAATAAATCAAAAACCGTTCATCGAAAAATTTTCAGGCTGCCATTATTAATATTGGCGTATTACGATGACCATCGCTATTTTTTTTTTATTAAACTTATCAAAAATAACATTTCTTTTGGCCAAATAACTATAAAATTTATCAAGCACAGTATTATAATTTTTTGCTTCATTCTCGCTAATTCTTAAAGTTTTGAAGACATCTTCGGATTCACTTCCTATGGAATATAATAAGGTGTTTACTTGGACTGTACCTTCTTTAGTGTTGAGATTTGTGATGATTCGAAACCTCTCAAAGCGTTAGCTTCATTTTGTCCAAGGTTTAGTTTTTGAGAAGTTAAAACATTCTGAAGGATTAACTCTGTATGATGCTATAATCAAGATGATGCATTTATCAAATAACACTGCAGCTTGTATTGGTGAAATTTGGATCTTGAGGCAGATGACGTAACGTCAATCAGTCGACCTTCTAATGCTACTCTGGTTTTAGTGAATTTTATTTAAGAAAAGTAGAGAATTCAGTTAGATTTTTATAACCAGTGTTTTTTCAATACATTCAAGGATAAGGAGGAACTGTAATCAACATCTATATAGTGATTATTCAAAGGATTTTTAAGTTTCAATTTGTGGTATGCCAGCAAAGGCTTTATTTTTCAAAAATGGCCTTGTTTGGTGACGTCATCTACTTGACGACGTCGTAAACATTTTTGTACCTTGTGATTTTTACTTCAAATTTTCACAATGAATGACAGTATTTCGAAGGAACTGAACGATTTCCTGAGTAATTTCTCAGACTCTGACTTTGATAGCGACAGTGAAATAGACTTTCCACATCTGAATTCCAAAAGATCAAACTATTCAACTCCATCTCAACCGACTAAGACTTTATCGACATCGACCAGCATTTTAAGTCTGTCCAGATTTTAATTTTGATATTGCAGACTATACACATTATACTAAATCTATAGTTATTTCATTTAATAAGGAAGAAACGTACAGACTTATACTTCAGTTTTCTTCGAACCAGTATTCTTTATTCAAGGATGAACAAATGACTAAATGGCCAAATTTTCAAAACTTTTTATTCGTCCTTGTCTCCTTCTAATCAATTAAGTACTATATTAACATTTTACAACAAGAAAAATAAACTCCATGTTCAGGGAACAGACTGTTCCAGATGGATCGAGATTGTGTTTTCTAAGTTTATTCCATCTAAACCTGAAATAAGTGACAATCTGGACAAGATTGCTGTGCCTAGTGTAAGCCAAAACATGTGAACATGTGAACTAAATACCAGTGTAAGTGTAAAAACTGATTTCCTTTCTGTACTTCAACTGAAAAATCAAAGTGCGAAGCCGCCATAGAGAAGATGTCAATTGAAATTTTTAATCAATGACTTAACCAAGAAACTATCTGCGGTCTCAGGTCCGATACCAGTTCCAGTTCCCACTGTTAAACCTACTCAACCTATAAATTTTGATAAAGTTAATGAACTTATAAAGAAGCAAAACCTTAAGAAGTCAACTAAAGCCATTAAGAAAACTCATGATTTTACAACTCGGCCCATTCAAAGATCCATCGCGTGTGCCGAAACCTTAGTCATTGGAAGTTCTCTCGTGAAGTCCCTTTCTTCGTTACGACTATCGGACAACTTAGGACAATTATGTGTCATCGATACCAACAGTGGATCGACAATTAGCGAACTTAAACCGAGATTATTACAATTACTTGGTGAAGCTACGTCTATCAAAAACATTGTGCTCTCTGTCGGGGGAAATGACATAAGCAAGAAATTAGCAACTTTTCAACAATGTGTAAATGACTATAAGAATTTATTGAAGGAACTACTAACTAACTGTAACGATATTAATATTTTTGTATGTTCTGTAATCCCTCGAATTAACCCTTTTAATTTCCAGATGCGGTGCCAAAAATTTAACTATTTTCTACGGCAGTTTTGTCATGACAATAGATGTCATTATATTAATATTTACGATTCTTTCATTTGTAGGTCCCCTCGTGAAGCTTTGGTGCAAGATGGTGTTCATTTAAATAATTTTGGAACTAATATTTTATCTCATATCATTGTAGATTCGGTTGTCAGACAGAACAGAAAATCTAATCCTTTTATTTATCCTTTAAGATATAACCCACAGGCATTAAATTGTATTTTAAATTCAGCAACAGCCAGACGTCTATCTTACTTATTGTTTTAAACCATATAATATGTATAACTTTTTAAAAGAGCGGGGTCTTCATATTGGTCACTTAAATGTTTGCCATGCGGTAAATAAAAAGACTCAAACTTATTTCAAATTTTGACATTTTTGGTTTAACTGAAACTCACCTAAAGTCGTTTGTATCAACTAAATATTTCAGTACTCCAGGTTTTCACTTGCCATTAAGAAAAAAATAAGTGTAATAATAGTTCAGCTGGACTTCCACTTTTTGTTAAAGAACATTTAAATTGTAGGAGACGGGAAGATTTAGAATCTCTTGATATAGAAGCAATTTGGATTGAAATAAATCTCACTAAACATAAGCCCTTATTAATATGTTGCATTTATAGGCACCCGAATTCTAATAAATGCTGGTTAGACTCATTTGCTAAAATGACTGAAAAGGTTTGGAACGAAAATAAAGAAATTATTGTGTTGGGTGATATTAATACTGATGTGTCAAATGGAAAAAATTCAAATTGGAATAATTTACTGTCTTTATATAGTTTAAAACAAATTATAAAAGTTACTCGAGTAACTAAAACATCTACCACTATCATTGATCGTGTTATCGTTTCGAATGAAAGTAATATAACTGAAGTTAATGTACCGGTATATGGTTTATCTGATCACTACCCAACTTGTATTACCTGGAATAAATAAGGCGCACATATTCCAAAACCTAAGCATGTTTATATTTACTACCGAAGTATGAAACATTTTGATGTAGGTTTATTTAATAATGATCTTGCAACAGCCCCTTTTGAAAAAATTTATACTAAATCTGACCCCAATATTGCGTTAGAATCTTGGTATAATATTATACAGCCAATAATTGATACCCATGCACCATTAAAGTTAAAACGTGTCAAAATGAAATAAAGTCACCCTGGTTAGACTCTGAAATTTTAAAATTAATGCGTTTAAGAGACGGTTTGAAAAAAAAAGGCAAAGATGAGGAATATCGGAAGTGTAGAAATTTGGTCATTAAAATGATCGATAAAGCCAAAAAGCAGTTTAACATATAACTTGCTTCAGATCAGAAAAAATCAAAACATCAACTCCTTAACTAATAAGACTAATAATTCAACTAATCTGATTCCTTTAGAACCCGAGGTACTCAATGATCATTTTTTCAAATATTGCATCCAAATTGATTTATCAAAAGCATGTTAATAGACATATTGATAAACGTTATTACGTAAATAAAATAGAAGAATTTGTCACTTCTAAGTTAAATTCTAATGAAGAATGTTCGATTCCCTACATTAACAAATATGAAGTTTTTAAACATTTGTCATCGTTAAATGCAACCAAAAGTGCTGGTTTAGATAAATTAAATCCCCTATTTCTCAAATATGGTGCTTTTACCTTAAGTGGTCCTTTGACACATATATATAATCTATGCATTGATGCAAATATATTTCCAGATAAATTCAAAGAAGCAAAAGTTTTACCACTGTATAAATCCGGTGCTAAATCTGATCCTAATAATTATAGACCAATTTCTGTATTATCTAGTGTATCTAAACCACTTGAAAGACATTTTTCAAAACATATAAATAATTTCTTAAATAATAATAATTTTTTGTATTCGCACCAATCTGGTTTTAGGTCTAATAGTTCTTGTCAAACAGCTCTGACTAACATAATTGAAAACGTTTATGATGCAGTAAATAATAATCTTATGGTTGGTTCTATTTTCTTTGATTTTACAAAAGCATTAGATTTGATTTCCCATGAGATAATTATTGAAAAACTAAAAAAAGCTTATTCAATATAGCAAATTCACTGACGCACATTGAATTACAACCTGAGGAAGTTAAAGACATCATCTTGAGTATTGATACTTCAAAATCTTTTGGCCCAGACAACATCAATGGCAAACTTCTAAAACCCACAGCAGTCGAGCTATCAAAACCACTTTGTAAACTTTTCAATCTATCTTTAAGTACAGCAAAAGTCCCACTGATCTGGAAAAGCGCGAATGTCACTGCCATTTACAAAAAAGGAGATCCATCATTATGTAGTAACTATAGACCAGTCTCATTGTTAAGCCTTATTTCTAAAATTTTTGAAAAATGTATATATAAGCATGTCTTTAATTTCCTTAGAGAGAATTCAATAATTACTAACCTTCAAAGCGGTTTCTTACACGGAGAATCTACAATTTACCAACTAATCGATCTCTCGCACTTTTTCTGTCAAGCCATCGATCAGGGTACTTACACAAGGGCAGTTTTCTGTGATATCTCTAAAGCTTTCGACAGAGTTTGGCATGCTGGACTCTGTGGAAAGCTGGAGGCCGTGGGGATCAGAGGGGGTCTCCTTGACTGGTTCAAGAATTACCTCCACAACAGGAACCAACGTGTATTGGTAAAGGGCTCCTTCTCTGAGACACGCACGGTCCCCGCAGGGGTACCACAGGGATCTGTCCTTGGACCACTCCTCTTCCTCATCTACATTAACGATATCATTAAGGACATAAAGTCAAACATTCGTCTTTTTGCTGACGATACCAGCCTCTACCTTAAGATCGACGACCCATCACTATTGAACCGTGACTTGGAAACAATAAACACCTGGTCAAAGACATGGCTAGTCTCTTTCAATCCGCTGAAAACTGAAACACTTGCACTGACTACTAAAAATAGCCCAATTTTACCCACACTGACACTGGACGATGTACCAATTAAGGAAGTGGACTCCCACAAACACTTAGGCCTGACCTTTCAACGAAACTGTAAGTGGAATTATCATATAGACAGTATTTTAAGCAAAACTGGAAGACTTGTCAACTGCTTACGCTCTCTGAAATACCGTCTCAATCGAAAATCTCTCCATACTATATACTCGTCGTTTATTTTACCTCACTTTGACTACTGTGACATAATCTGGGATGGGTGCACCGCAGAACTAACTGATCGTTTAGAACATTTACAATTAGACGCACTCAAAGAAAGAAAAAAGAAACAACTATATTTTACAAGGATAACAACTTAGGTTCACAAGTCCGCCGTGACAGGGATCCTTTCTACCAGCTGGTCCTTGGCCAAACCTCTTGGCATTGATCTTTCCCGGATTATCCGTACCCATTTACAGCTGGGTTGACTGGAATTATGAGTGAAGATGACTTATTCAAGGTCATCGAACTTTCACACACCGATCGAGATTAGAACTCACGTCCGACATTTTCAACGTATCCAAGCAAATGACGTCATGACGTTAAGAACCAACGCTCTAACCGCTGTGCTATAGAACTATAGGACTATATGCGGAGCTGTGAGAGGCACAAGCCATAGTTTATTGTACCAAGAAACTGGATTTATTCCACTGCAGGAGAGGCGAAGGCGACACAAACTTATAATGATATACAAAATCAAAAATAATCTCACTCCTTCTTACCTCTCTGACCTTCTTCCTTGTAGCACGAATCCTTACTCTCTCAGAACAAATGAAAATATTCCTTTATACTACACAAGAACCACCACATTTGCAAATTCATTCATCCCTTCATCTATTAAATTATGGAACAGCATCAACAATACTGTGAAACAATCTAAAACTATAAAATCATTTAAAAACATACTGAAACAACACGACATCTCTGTACCAAAACCATTTTATTTCGGCGTAAGAAAAAACCAAATAATACATTGTCGCCTTCGTCTAGCCTGCAGTGACCTAAACGGACACCGTTACCAACGCCATATCCTAGACAATCCGGTATGCAGATGTGGTCACCCATATGAGGATTCCGAACATTATCTACTTTACTGCTCCTTATATTCAGATGCACGTAAAGCCACTATCTTTCTTCTCACAGATCAATTTAGAAACATTAAATCACTTCTCTTCGGAACCAACTCTGATCAAGAAACTCTCAACATTTTTGAACATGTACATAACTTTCTCCATGTCAGCGGAAGGTTCTAAAACTCCATTTCATAAAATATTTTTATAGTGTAGTTAGTTGTATATAATGTACATATGTTCTATTTATTAATTATGATAAATATGTTTATATATATATACATTATCAATTATTGTACATTTTAAATAATCTTTGTATTGTACATATGGATAGGGGCTAGATAGGCATAATGCCTTTCCCCGATCCTTTTCACTGTTGTGAATAAAATATTGTTTAAAAAAAAAAAAAAAAAAAAATATACAATTTTTCGAATGCATTAATAACCTTCATAAATTGTTACTTGTCAGCGTTGTTACGTCAATGGAACTCTTCCGTCTTCTCGCAGTATAAAGTATGGAGTACCACAAGGATCAATTTTAGGTCCCTTGTTGTTTAATCTTTATATTAATGATTTGCCATTGCATATTAACTCTAACTGTGATCTTTTTGCGGATGATACTACGATTTATACTTATGGTAAATCGGTTACTGACATACAATTAAAATTGCAAGAAGATACTAATGCAATCTTAAACTGGTGTTCCTTTAATGTCATGATTTTTAAAGAAAATAAAACCAAATGTATGTTAATTATAACTTCTCAAAAAAGAAAATATTCATCAGATTTATCAATTGAACTTAATCAATTTATTGAACAAGTTGAAAACTTTAAATTACTGGGTGTTACTGTGAATCAAAATCTCTCATGGACTCCGCACGTAAAGTTCGTTGCTAAAATGTTAAATACTAAGTTATTTCAACTGCGACAATTAAGAAAGATCATGCCTGAAAAATATAGATCTATTTTTTATAAATGTCACTTTCAACCATATTTGGATTACTGTTCAACTATTTGGGATTCGCACGACATTGCATCGGCCGATATTTTACACAGGCAACAAAAAATTGCTTTTAAATTAATTCTTGGTTCTTAGTATAATACTGATTTGTCACTGAATCTTAAAAGGCTTAATATTTTTGACATTAAAACCAGGCATAATTTTAATTCGTATAAATTTATGTATAAAACTCTGAACAACTTGTCTCCTTCCTACCTTTCAAGCCTCTTTAACTATAAACAGACGCCTTATTCTAGCATAAATTCAAAACTTGTTGTGCAAAAACCACGAATCAATTTGATAAAACAAAGTATTAAATACAAAGGATCAATTTTATGGAATGGTTTAGACGAAAATTTCAAATCAGCATCAGATTTTAAGACTTTTCGATGGATGATTCTTGGTAATCTTTCATTAACGTAAGCATTTTAAAACTAATTGTACTTTGTAATGATATATGGTTTTTGCTGTCATGTACTTGATCGCCGGAAAATAAATCGGTCCATTATTTATACATGTAATTGTGTATTTTAAAACAAATTGTACGTTGAAATAAAACGTGATTTTTTTGCGGTCGTGTGCATGGCCGCGGGAACTATATATTATATCCATTTTATAAACAAATTGTAAGTTGAAAATCTGTCCATTTCATGCACATGTACTTGTGTATTTTTAAAAAAAATTGTACGTGGAGTATTGTATATTTATTTTGTGGTCATGTGCTTGATCGCCGGAACATAGATCTGTCCATCTGATACACATGTACTTTTGTATTTTTAGTATTTTAGACGAATTGTATATTGAGATATTATGTATTTTCGTTTTTTCTTTCGTTTTTTTTTTTTGTTTTTTTTCCAATGTATTGCCCCATGGGCTGAATGTGAGACAGGACCATGTCCTTGTGTATTGGGCCTAATTCTGACCCATGTAAAATAAAGAGTTTATTATTATTATTACAGGTTGTTCTCAAAACAGACTGTATAATGTGCAGGAACTCGAGCATTTTAGAATTGACTCTGACTTTTCCCTCACCAGTCCCAGTTGTGTTCTATTAATATATCTCCTTCGAATGAAGCACATATGAATTACTCAATTGTAACTTCTGTGACCAACCACTTCTGACACCATGTTATGTCGTCTATTAATGACTAATTCAAGAAAACATCAGATATATAATGAAGAACACAAGACTCTATTACTAGCCGTCCGCCATTATACAATACATCATGAGGAATAATCAAACACCCTATATTCAAATTAGACGCTACCATAAGTTATGGCGCTGTATAGTCTATATCTAATAAGTTACCATACCAGGTGGGGACGTATTATAAGTCATATTTAGTTCCTCAATAAAAGAGGTTGGGAAGCACTTGGGCGTTAATTACAGCTTAGTAGAATGAATGAAGTACCACCCTTTAGATAATCTGAGTTTAATTCTGGTAAAAGTTACGCAAGGCCGAATGTGAGTTGTATGTTTAGTTCTAATCTTAACACAAAATGTCTACATGTAGAACAAGCAATAAATTGTATTGTGTTAAAGAACATAATTAACCGTTTACATCTTGTGTCTTTCAATAGTTTTAGATTCTTAACTGTTTACTAGACTAATCATATTTGATACAGTTCAGAAGGCCCATCAATAACTGATACAGCAATGTGTTTAGTTGTTTTTAAATTATATCCCATGCAAATAACATGGTACAGTGAAACCCCTCCAAACCGGCTTTTTTGAAAAGTCCGGGTCGAATCACTATATAATGCATACGAGATAAACCACCTGCATCCCCTCTAAACCGATCAAATACCACAATTGCTGATTAATCCCTAATCCAACTAATTACGCATTTATCATGGGTCCGATAGCCTGCCGGTTTAGAATGGTTTCACTGGAAAAATTTTTTTCTAAAAATATTTGTAAACAGAAATATTTCAATATTGAAACTATGTTATCTTTGATGCGTATGTCAGTAGCATACCAAACTATAGTTGTGAGATCCATGGGTTTCCATTAAAAACAAGATATAGAAATTATTCATTTGCTGTTTTTAAAAACTATTCTAAAAGTCAAGCGATCAACTATGAATTCTATGATAATTATGAACTAAGTAGATTTCCATTGTATATAATCAGATTGTGTAGAATATTTAAAAATTGGGTTAAGCTTTTAAGTACAGAAAATATTTTATTAAAATCTTGCTAATTTAAAGATATACTCATGATGATATTTGGCTAGTTAGCATAAGAGAAAATTTATATAAAATTGGACTTCGTTATCGGAAAATCTATTTTACATTCTGTCGCACTGATGAAAGAAAGAATTTAAGATAACTTCAAACAAGAATGTCATGAACTCATAAGTGATTCTCCAAAAGGTACGTTATACATCAATTCAACCATAAATTATATCTTTTAGATATTGCAAAAATACGATTATCTGTACATACTTGGACGTTACATAAAAATTGATCGTAATAAAAGATTATGTCCATTTTGTTTATAATGTAATATAAATGATATTGAAGATAGATTTCATTTTATTATATATTATATTGTTCATTATATAGTGAATATAGATATAAATTTATTAAACCATATTGTTTTAAAAACCCTAATAAGTATAAACTTATACAAATTTTATCTACAGAAAATGTTTCAATATTGAAAAGATATCTTGCCAGGCAAGGTAACATACGCATTGAATTTGAATAATAAATTGTGCAATAACTCAAAAGCCATTAACTGAATATTGAAGTCTAGGGCAAAAACTCAAAAACCATTCATTAAAAAGTTGTCATATTCAAACTTCACTACTGTCTTATGAATGCAAATGCTTACACCAAGTTCCCTCAAAATCCTTTGATAATTGAAGCTTTTTATTAAAACCACAATCGAATTTTGACGCAATTTTACTAAGTCAAGGGTAATAACTAAAACCGTTCATTGAAAAATTGTCAAATTCAAACTTGACTGAGGTCTAATCAATTCCAATGCTCACACAAAGTTTTATCAAAATCCTTTGAAAATTGAAGGTTTTATTGCATCAACAATAAAATTATAACAAGATTTTACTAAGTCAAGGGCAATAACTCAAAAACTCTAATGCTCACACCAAGTTTCATTCAAATCCATTGAAAATTGTAGTTTCTATTGTGTCTACAATAAATATAGAGACAGGGGCAATAACTCAAAAACAGTTCATCGAAAAATCGTCAAAATCGTCGAAATCGAACTTGACCAATTCCAATGCTCATACAAAGTTTCATTAAGATCAATATAATATTGAAGCTTCTATTGTGTCTACAACATATGTTGACGGACCGACAGACGGACAGGAGCGACGACAATATACGTCCATATATTCATGGGGGCGTAAAAAAACTGGTCCTGTCTAACATCCAGCCCATAAAATAATATGCTAGTCCCTTGAAAGCTTAAGATCATGATGACCCTTTTGACCCTGATAGTAACCAAAACATACAAATTGTTACACTCATCAGGATTGCTAAAAAAGGAGCAAATGGAAAATATCAGCCAGGGTCCTTTTTTATACGCCCACATGGAAATGTGGACGTATATTGCCGTCGCCCCCGTCCGTCCGTCCGTCCGTCCGTCCGTCCGTCGGTCCGTCCACATTTGTTGTATCCACGATAGAGGCTACAGTTTTTATCCGATCTTAATGAAACTTGGTATATATGTATATATTGATGATATCTCGGTCAAGCTCGAAAATGGAAATTATCGCATGAACGATTTTTGAGTTATTGCACTTGACTTAGTAAAAACGCGTCAAATTTGGGTTGTATCCACAATAGAGACTACAGTTTTTATCCGATCTTAATGAAACTTGGTATACATGTATATATTGATGACATCTCGGTCAAGTTCGAAAATGGAAATTATCGCATGAACGGTTTTTGAGTTATTGCCCTTGACTTAGTAAAAACGCGTCAAATTTGGGTTGTATCCACAATAGAGGCTACAGTTTTTATCCGATCTTAATGAAACTTGGTATACATGTATATATTGATGATATCTCGGTCAAGTTCGAAAATAGAAAGAATCGCATGAGCGGTTTTTGAGTTATAGCCCTTGACTTAGAAAAATCTTGTCAAAATTTTTGTTTCGATGCAATAAATCCTCCAATTTTCAGAGGATGTTGATGAAACTTGATGTGAGCATTGGAATTGATTAGGCCTCAATCAAGTTTGAATTTGACAGTTTTTCAATGAATTGTTTTAAGTTATTGCCCTTGACTTAGTAAAATTGCGTCAAAATTCTATTGTGGTTGCAATAAGAAGCTTTAATTTTCAAAGGATTTTGATGGAACTTGGTGTAAGCATCAGAATTGATAAGACATTAGACTTTTTTTAACAAATGGCTTTGGGGTTATTGCCCTTGACTTAGTAAAATTGCGTCAAAAATATTTGTGGGTGCAAAATAAGCTACAATTTTTTAATAGATTTGATGAAACTTGGTATGAGTATTGAAATAGATAAGATGGTGGTCAAGTTCTAATTTGACAATTTTTCATGAACAGTTTTTGAGTTTTTGCCCTTCAATATTTATATAAATATATTTATATACTTCAATATTAATTCGGTGAATGTTTTTTGAGTTATTGCTCTATTTATTTTTCAAATTCAATGCTGCCAGTGGGCGTATGTTACCTTGTCTGGCAAGCTATCTTTTATTTAGCAATCCTGACAAGTGTAACGATTTGTATATTTTGGTTACTAAGTCTTCAGAACATTAACGAGTACAGTTATATCATAAAAACGCTTTGGCTTTGCAAATGAAAAGAAATGTTACACTAATCCTTTTCCTGGGCTTGTGTTTCATGCTGCATTTTTCAGAGTACATAAAGAATAACAAAACTAGAGCCACTTGTGGCACAGAGTGGGACTTTTCTTAAGTCGCAAATTGCAACAAATATGACGAAAAATTTGATTTTCTGGGATAACCTTGCAAAAGCAATGAGGTGTCTGTATGCAAGGTACTTCATTTCCTACAGACGTAATACGCTGACCCATATAAATGGCAAATTGGAAGTTACCCGGATGTTCCACGCCCATCTCATTTTTTTTGGGCATGAATCTAATCACATTCAAAATGTATATTCACAGTACAAATTTGAAACTTATACTTCTTATAGATCACGAGATATACACACATATATTTCCAGTAAGCGAAAATACCGCAAAATATATTTTTATTTTCAAATATCAAAAAACTCAATTTTCATTTTAAAAACGTTTGCTATACATCGTTGGAAAGGGGACAAAAAGCAAAAAATAATCCTCTAAATGAATTAGGTCACGCTCTAGTGCAGTCTAAAGTTGTGAATTTTGCTGTTTTCGGGCAGCAATAAGACCGGAAGTCAAAGGTCAATATATAAACTGATAGCCAAGGGCAATGACCTTTGACCTACCAATGGTCAAGGTCACCAAAGGTTAAGGTCATGAGAGAAAAGCCCTTAAACTTTGAAAAAAATTCAATCGGATATTGCAAAAATGCAAAAGCGAAATCGAAAAATCGGATCTTACAGTTTTTTTGTAACCAATTGATCCTACCAAAAATGTAAACTTTACGCAAATCGAACTTAACACAGAGGCCCCATTTTGAGTTTTACAAAAAAGTGACATTTCAAGAGGCGGCCAAAGTATTACTTCCAGTTTGGATATTTTTTTCAAATCGGCTAGTTTTTATGAAAAAAAATTTCAGCACACGTTTCATTGACCTATGAGAATGAGACCGGAAATAGTACGAAAAATGGAAGTTTGAACCCATTTAACGCGTAAACCGGAAGTGGCGCAAAAAAATTTGACTATAGTTATTTGTTCAGATTTATAGTCTCTCTTTGCACCAAAAATTTGAACTCAATCGGACAACAATTAAAAAATGCGAGATACGGCAAACAATGTCAGCTACGAATTTTCGAAATTAGAAATTTTCCAATTGCTATTCTATTGGATATTTTATGTAGATTCTAAAAATGAAAAACCGAGCAAAATCGGTTGACAATTAAGCCTTCTAGAGCGAAAAACTCTTTTCTGCAATTATTCCAGTTTATATTTACACAAAACGTCCCTAATACACAAGGTTTAGGAAAGTTGAATGGTTGTTGCAACTACTTTAGTCTAAGTACAGCGAGGTTTGTAAATTTTTGAGAAAGAAAAACCTAGAATTGCTTACAATTATGAACGTATTTCGACAGCCTTAAAATATTATGTAGGCTCAATTTGCAATGACCTACATCTAAACAATATATTGAATATCATTTGACCTAGTTTTCAAAGTCATAAAATAAATAGGTCACACTTTCCGTAACGGTTAAAGATGGCGAAAATATGAAATTTATCAATTTATGCTGTATTTAAGTACACTTATCTCTATGAATTTTTTAAGTAAACCAAATAAAAATACCTACTCGTAGACAATATATTGAATATTATTTGACCTAATTTTCAAGGTCAAAGATTAAGTGGGTCACATCTTCCGTAGCCGTTAAAGTGACCTAATATTGAAAAAATCGAAATTTGAATAATTCGAAAAAATATACGAAATTTAAAAATCGCTCTCCAATAAAAGGTAGATAATGATCCAATGTATCTATGTGCTAAATTTCATCGAAATCGGTCTATCAATAGTGTCTGAATTTGGGCTTTCAGAATTGTAACGAAAATTCAAAATGGCGGCCGATATGGCAGCTTCACCTAATTATTTAGGTCAAATCGATTACTATTGACAAGTTATTTATAAAACAGTTTTCACTTTTCACCTTGCTGTTATAGACCGGAAGTTAATTAATTACGTCATTTGAGGCTAAACCGGAAGTCGAATTTTTTTTTCAAAATTTTTCAAAAATTATAATCATATCGCCTATCACTGGTAAAGTTTCAAAATTTTACCATCTATATTAAACGAGAAATCACGGTCTGAAATTTTTGCCGATGACCCTTGAATATTGAATTGCAAATTGTTGGTAAAAATTTAACCGAATTGGCACAGAGTGAGATTTTTCTAATGTCGCAAAATAGCAAGAATCAGGCCGAAACATCTGATTTTCTAGGAAACTGGCCAAAGCAACGAGGTATTTGTGTGCAAAGTACTTTTTTGTAAAACGTCATTTCCTACAGACGTAATTAGCTGACCCATATAAATGGCAAATTGGAAGTTCGCCCGGATGTGCCACACCCATCTCGTGAATCTAATCTAATCTCATATTCACGGTATAAATTTGAAGCTTGTACATTTAATAGATCACGAGATAAACACACATGCATTTCAAAAAAGCAAAATGTACTTTAATTTTAAAAGGGCAAAAATTAAATTTTCATCAAAACAACTTTTGTCATATATCCATATATCGTTGGAAAGAGGACAAAAAGCAACTTAAGAATCTGAAAAAAATAACCCTCTAAATTAATTAGGTCCAAAGTTGTGAATTTTTTTTCTGTTTTCGTTCAGCTATAAAACCGGAAGTGGACGTCGGAGCTCAAATTTCAAAGTATCAACTTATAGCCGAGGTCAATGACCTTTAACCTACTAAAGGTCACGGTCACCAAAGGTCAAGGTCACGAGAAATAAGCCCCTAAACTATGAAAAAATTCAACCGTATGTTGCACAAATGCAAAAGCGAAATTCAAAAATCGGCTCCCAATGGGTTTTTTTTTGCAATCAACCGACGCTTCCAGAAATGTAATTATCACGGAAATTAGACATAACTCTGAGGCCCCATTTTGAGTTTTACAAAAATGTAACATTTCAAGATGGCGGCCAAAGTTTCACTTCCGGTTCGGATTTTTTTTTCTTCCTTTTCTTGTCTTCCAATTTAATTAAGATTGACATAAATTTTGGTACGAAACATCAATTACAGCACAAGTAGGTCAACCAGAAGTAAAATTCAGCAATCGATATTACATTCTATAGGCATAAAAAATTACACGAATCGGAGCATCTCCAGAGCCCCCATTTCGATTTAAAGAAAATTACGCACAGTTAGTAGAGAAGAAAATACACAATTGTCAAATTCTGAAAAGGTGGAAATATGTGGTTTTATATATCATTACAAAGAGAGGATAAACTGTAATCATTTAAATATGATCTTTTGTTATTTATAAATTAGTTCACGTGACAGAACTCTTTAAAAATAAAAATCACAAATTTCAATCGTCTATAAAACCGGAACTAGACATCGGACAACACAAATGAATATATCATGGGATAGATATCATCAAGGGTAATAAATAGTGTTCAGGTCACTAAAGGTCAAGGTAACAAAATGTGGGCCTTTAAAGTTTTGGTCATTACCAATAAATTTTAAAATTGAAATAAAAGAAAATCAAAATCAAAATTCAAAAATCGGCTCCCAAATTAAGTTCCGCAATCGACTCTAGTCACAAGATATGAAAAAATAACGAAAATTGCTTTATCCCCCGAATTTGAATTTTAAATTTTACAAAAGTTTGACATTTCAATATGGCGGCTTATCTTTTGCTTCCGGTCCGGATTTTTTTATCCTCGTTTTTTTTTTGTAGGACTATTTCTAGCATATCGAAAAAAGAATTTTGGAAATATCTTAAAAATTCCGGTTGATTTTTAAATTTTAAGAGCGAATAACGTCAATACCGGAAGTGATTTCGAAAATTTGAAAAATTATTTTTTGATCGCATTAAAAGTGTCTATTTAACTATAAGTTTTCAAGTGGATTGGAATAAAATTGTAGAAGTTGATAAAAACGCAAATATTGAAATGAAAAAAGTCAGATACAAAAGTAATGAAATTAGCAGTTTAAATATGCAGTTATGTAGATAACAGTTAAAAGAAGCTAGCAAAGGTGGGTCTGTCAAAATCAGTAGCCGTCGGAGGTCAAAGGTCAAAGTATCAACTGATAGCCAAGGTCAATGACCTTTGACCTAATAAAGGTCAAGATCATCAAAGGTCAAGGTTACGAGAAATAAGCTTTTAAAAATTGAAAAAATTCAACCGGAAATTGCAAAAAAGCAAAATCGAAATTCAAAAATCGGCTTCCAATAAGTTTTTCGCAATCGCATGAACTTTCCAAAAATGCAAATATCACGCAAATCGCTCTTAAAACCCTGAGGCCCCATTATTAGTTTTACAAAAAAGTGACATTTCAAGATGGCGGCCAATGTTTCACTTTCGGTCAGGATTTTTTCTTCTTCGTTTTTTTGTCTTCTAATTAAATTAAGATCGACATAAATTTTGTTGCGATACATCAATTACAGCACAAGTAGGTCAAACCGGAAGTTTAAACACTTTTTACGTTGAAACCGGAAATGAAGCAAAAATTTTGACTCTGCCAATGTTTTTATATTTATGACACATGAAGGCACCCAATTTTTCAGATCAATCGGTCTTAAAATAGCAAAGTTGCAAAAATGTGCAAAAACGGCAAAAAAATGTGTGCTATGATTTTCGAATTTCGAAATTTTTTTTCTGCTATCTTGTTGAAAATTGTTTCATGTTTTCAAAAATGCAAACCCGAAGAAAATCAATCAAAAATTGAGACTTCTAGAGCCACTAACCGACTTTTTAGACATGTTGCAATGCATCACTTCCAGTTGTGCAAAAATGTTTTATATTTATGCAACACGTCGCCACTACAGAAGTTCTTGAGAAGCCATGCACACGACCGCAAATCACGTATTATTTCAACATACAATTTGTTTTAAAATACACATGTAAATAATGGACAGATTTATCTTCCGGCGATCAAGTACATGACAGCAAAAACCATATATCATTTCAACGTACAATTAGTTTTTTAGACTTTTTAGGCATGTTGCAATTCAGCACTTCCGTCTATGCAAAAATGTTTCAAATTATATTTAATAGAAACGTCGCCACAACAGAAGGTGTAGAGAAATTGTGAAATTGTTGCAACACTGCAGCCTAGGCTGTGTACCCTGTGTAAATTTCGAAAACAAACTGGGACTTTGCTACCGCAAAGTCCCACGAAAAGACAAACCGAAAACAGGCTTCGCAAGGTTTTGACGTAGTGCGTAGCAGCTTTGATATACGCTTTAAAACTGCCCCACAAAGTATCGGTAGCACAGTAACGTTATTTTACAGCGTATAAGTCGTTTTACTTCAAAGCATTATCGGTTCGCTGAAACTCGTGTCATGTAGATCGCCCAAACGCATAATTAAACAAACAGCTTTTAACAATGAAATTCGCAATTTTCAAATGGTGATAAAACGAAAAGTATACATCGTACAACAAAATATAATATATCAATGGATAGATCTTATCGAGAGCTATCACATTTGTGCTGCTCGCAAAGTCACCAAAGGTCAAGGTTAAAATATACGACCATTCGAAGTTTTTATATATTACTATCAGTTAAAAGATCAAAATCAAAATTCAAAAATCGGTTTCCAAATATAATTCACGAATCAATATTACATTCTATAGACATCAACATTACACGAATTGGAGCATCTCCAGAGGCCCCATTTCGATTTAAAGAAAATTACGCACAGTTAGTAGAGAAGATAAAACAAAATTTCCAAATATTAAAAAGCGCATTTTTGGTGGAAATATGTGTTTTTATATATCATTATAAGAGCAGATAAACCCTAATATGATTCAATATGAATTTTTGTTATTTATAAATTATTTCACGTGACAGAGCTCTTTAAAAATGAAAATTGCAAATATCAATCGGCTATTAAACCGGAAGTAATCATCAGACAACACGAATGAACATATCAATGGATAGACATCATCAAGGAGAATATAACGTGTTCAGGTCACAAGGTCACCAAAGGTCAAGGTCACGAAATATGGGCCTTTAAAGTTTTAGCTATTTCCCAAAAAATTAAAATGGAAATAAACAATATCAAAATCAAAATTCAAAAATCGGCTCCCAAATATGGTTGCGCAATCGATTCTAAATTTTAGATATGCAAAAAAATGAGAAATCTCTTTATCCCCCGAGGCCCCATTTTGAATTTTACAAAAGTTTAACATTTCAACATGGCGGCTAATCGTTTGCTTCCGGTCTGGATTTTTCATCTTCGTTTTTTGTATGACTATTTCTAGCATATTGCAAAAGGAATTTTTAAAATTTAATAAGAATTCAGGAAGTTAATTTTTAAAATTCACAAGCAAATAACTTCGAAACCGGAAGTGATGTCGAAAATTTGAAAAATAATTTTTGATCGCATTAACAATGTCTATCTACCTGTACGTTTTCGGGTGGATGGGAATACAATTGTAGAAGTTGAAAAAGACGCAAAAATTGAAATTTAAAAAGTCATATATAAAAGTAATGAAATAAGCAGTTTAAAAATGCAGTTAAGTAGCTAGCAGTTTATAGAAGCTAACAAAAGAAGTTCTGTCAAAATCTGATGAAAAATAGAGGAAATAAACAGCAAAAAACAAAATAGCGCTATTGCCCACAGCTCGTTTCCGGTTGACCTCAATGACGTCATTTTGCATTTAAAAAATGGTAGTCTCGGAATTTGAATAGCAGGCAGCAACAGGTAGTTTGTAGCAAGTTGCCTTCTTAGAGAAAGATAGCTTGCCAGGCAAGGTAATATACGCCCACTGGCAGCATTTATTTCAAATAAAATCTTTTCAGTAAGGTTACAATAAGTGGAATGAAATATTCAACCTTCCACCATATATTTTTTTCTAGGGTCTCTAGTTTCATTTAAAACTGTCAAGAATTGTACCTTACAACAACTCATTAAATTTTTTTCGATATTTTTATGATTTGCAATAGGGTTCACCCTTAATATTATTTTGATATTTTTAATTCTTAATAAGGCTCGCCCTTGGTTGATATTAAACAATTTCAGTGAGTTTTGTCAAAAATGAATGTTTACAAGCCAAAAGTTGAAAGCGTTTTTGAAAACAGGCGCAATAACTGACACTAAATATTTTTCGATTTATCTGATTTTCAATAGGGTTTATCCTTGTGAGAAAACAAATACTAAAGCCAAGATTCATCAAAATCCATTCAGAATTGTTCTTTCTAGAGTGTTTACAACGCGTTTCGAAAATAGCGATGGCCCATCGTAATACGCCCACCATTGGCATTGGCAGCCTAAGTTATTCGGCGCTGGACAAGAGGTATCAGTAAATGAATATTTTAAATGTAACATTTTCATATTGTATTGCACAAGGTTCTTTCAAAGCCTTTTTATTTTATTTTCAAGAAATTTTGTCTAAATCAATTTCATAAAAATCCATCTAGAGATAATTTTTCCATCCATTTGGAGGTTGACAAGAGTAATCAGTAAATGAGAGAAATTAAGAAAAAAAAATAAAACAAGTGAGTTGATAAAATGTCAAGCCTGGGCTTACTTGGTGATTTGTTGAAGTTTAAATGTGATTGAATGGCCCATAAATCAATAGATATAACTTACTCAACTACTCTCATTATTTCAAAGACCCCCATTTTCTTTCAAGGGAAGCTACTCAAAATGAATATACAATATTTGCAAACCACAATATCATACAAAGAAAATAACATTCACAATAACTTGAGCAAGGACCATAATCTTTAGTGAAAGTATTCTTTGTGTGGCTTATCAAAGGCTCATACTAAGTTTCATCAAATTTCATGAAGAAACCAGCCCTCTTTATCTTGTAAACAATAAATTTAACATGTTTTAAAGAACAATAACTCTATTACATATGTTCGATTTGCCTGGCTTTTACAAGGATGTTACAAATACACCAACTTTCATCAAAACACATCAAGAACACAACTTCCTATCGTATTCACAAGAAATTTCTGGACAAAGTCAATAACTCAAAGTAAATATTTTTCGGTGAGCTAAATTTGCAATCGGTTTCTTCTTTGGGTAATTCAAAAGGCTCAAATCATGCTTTGTCAAAATCTATCAAGAAACCAGATCTCTATCAAGTCTACAAAGAATGAGAGGCTGATAAAGTGAACACGTTTTAAAGAACAAGGGCAATAACTCAATAAATATTTTTTAATTAGTCTGATTTTCAGTAGGGTCTATCCTCGAGTTATAACAAACACTCACACCAAGTTTCATCAAATTCCATCAAGAACCCGGCTCCCTATCGTGTTCACAAGGAATTTTAGAACAAGGGCAATAACTCATAGAAAATATTTTTCGTTTCATTAAAATCCATCAAGAAATGTGGTCTCTATCGTGTTCACAACAATTGTAGACAGACAGACAGACAGACAGACAGACAGAAGGCTTCATTCTTGGATGATTACAAACACACACACCGAAATTGGTCAAAATCCATCCAGAAACCATCTCTCTATCATGTCCACAACACATTTTTTGAACGCAAAATGAACGTGTTTTCAAGAACAAGGGCAATAAATCATCAATTTATTTTTCGATTTGTCTGATTTTCAAGAGGCTTCATCCTTAAGTAATAACAAGCAATTACACCAAATTTCATCAAAATCCATCAAGAAACACACTCTTAATCGTGTTCACAACAAATTTTCAAAAGCAAGGGCAATAACTCATTGAATCTTTTTCGATTGGTCTGATTTTCAATAGGCTTTTTCCTTGGATTATAACAAACACACTCACCAAATTTGGTCAAAATCCATCAAGAAATGTGGTCTCTATCGTGTTCACAACAATTGTGGACAGACAGACAGACAGACAGACGGAGAGACAGGGGCGACAACAATATACAATATAAAAACAAGGGCAATAACTTGTACTCAATATTTTTCGATTTTCAATAGGGTTCATCCTTGGGAGAAAACAAATACTCAAGCCAAGTTTCATCAAAATCCATTAAAAATTGTTCTTTCTAGATTTCGGGGAAAGGAGGGATTGAATCTCCCATATGTACAGGCCTAGGGTGGAACACATATCTTATTGAGAAATTGGGATCTGGATCTGTTGGATGATTTTCTTCTCTTCTGATTTGAAATTAGAAAAAATAAAATAACTCGCCCGATGGGCGAGGAGTATAGTACCTGTTAAGTACAGATTATTTTTAGTTTGCTATGAACAAGGTTGTCATTTAAGTTCTGATTTTTTGAATATGCCACTATCATTTTCTGTTTATAGACATGAGGAAATTTCTCTTGAAGACCTTTATAATGGGTTTGAACTATCTTACTTGCTTTATTACTGGTTGTATTAAATGGAACTACAAAGGGTGCTATGCCTACACTGTGGTGAATACTAAGTCCTATGGGTCTTGCTGTATTCAATGTCTCAATCCAATGGGCTTCTCTAGATTGACGGAATTTTGTAGTTTCATCTTCGGGCAAGTCGATTTCTATGCGCTCAATTGGGGTTAGGGTGAGATCGTCAAGTGAATGGTCGTCAAGATTGAAATGGTTAGAAACAGGCTTGTCTTTTTTTAATTTAATATCTGATCTGTGAGCATTTAAACGAGTGCGTAATTTGTTCTTTGTTTCCCCGATATATTGTTTGGGACATTTTTTACATGAAATTAAGTATATTACATTCGAGTTTTCACATGTTAAATGCTCTTGGATCGGGTATCTTTTATTCGTAGAGTTACTTAGAAAATAATGAGTTTCTGATATAAAGGGACACGTTTTTCATCTGGTTGACATACACGGGACACTCCTTAAGCCTGGAGGTACTTCGGCATAAAGTCTTTTTTTAGCTGCTTACTGTGCTAAGGTGGAATTTTTTATGTTTCGTAAAAATCGTTTAGAGCTTCCACGCTCTTTCAGTTTTGAGAAAACAATCATACAGGATTGGTTGAAATCAGAAGACCTTGTGCAAATTCGGTGAAATCGTAAAACTTGTCACTTAATTATTCCAGTTGACGAGTGTCGGTTTCTTTGAAATATACTTTAATATATAATTTATTGGTCCCTGCTATGGAACCTCCTTTAAAGACAGTGGTATCGAGAAAATCTATGCTTTTGTGGCTGACGTTGACCGTTAGTTTGATGGACGGGTGGTGGTTGTTGAGGATTTCAAAAAATTGCCAAAATTGTTCTATGGAGTAAGTCCAAACCATGAAAATGTCATCTAAAAAAATGGACAAGGAGGTAATACCTCACGTTCCCACTCTGCCATGGAAAGGTTTGCGTATGAAGGGGCGTATCGTTTGCCCATGGCTGTACCTGAGGTTTGTAGATATGTTTTACCATTAAATGTGAAATCATTGCGACTAAGACAAATCTCTAAAAGCTCTAGAATTGCATCGTCGGGTCTGTCTGGATCTGGGTTTCTATCAAAAGCTTTTCAAACTGCCCGTAGTGTAGGAATTGTATGGATAAAGGATAGTTTCCATGCGCTTCTTTTGGTTCGGCAAATTGGTCAAGAAAACCTCGACCTTCACTGCCCGCATTTTCTATCTCATAAGAACTCGCATAGCGGGTTAATACGATATTAATCTTTAACTCTGACTATTGATTTCAATGTCGGCCATCGTTTTGGGTTACTATGACGTCCCACAAGTATAGCATCTTTTAAATGACTGATAACCGAACGCTGCGAGGTCGATAGAAAAAAAGTGTTTTTTGAGGGTATTAACCTGTATTATCGCCTAATAAATTTGGATAATGATATAAGATAGTCATTACTAATTAAAAAAGTGTCTTATAAGTAAGGGATAGAGGTCGAAAACTGTCTATTATGTTAGAGAGAGGACAGTTTGTGAGGGGCGTTAGCCCCGAACGTTGTTTTCTCTCTAACATAATAAACAGTTTGAGGACTCTATCTTACTTAAATAATAGCCCTACAAAGTTAAACTAATTGTAATCAACACAACTCATTGATTGATTAATAGTTATGTGGGTTCAGATTGTGATTTAGACTGTGGCAAACATACTATGCAGGTGTCTTCTACACACAATGTATTCATCAAGTGAAAACGATATTTTTATAATTCAATTCACCCAAGTCGAGCCAATGGATAATATTTAGTATGAACAATCCAATTTTCAAATACAGACAGACCTATTTTCTTATATTTTATCTGATGATAACAAAGTAAGAGCAAAAAGAAGATGAAAATAAGGATATATATCGAACTCTAATGCCACAACAATTAGGTTTAACAAACCTTTGGAAAAAAAAACTGACAAAGATGCGATTGTTAACAAAGGCCAGAGAAAAGAGAATCAAAAACACGCTGTATTTCACTTTATCAAATGGAAACGTTGTAAAATAAAACTGAATATATAATTGAATTGCTTTGTCAGTGAAAAGATAGGTCCAAACAACTAAATATAATGGACACTTTTTTTTTTAAATAATGGACACTTTTTTTTTAAAATAATAGACATTTAGTGAACAATTTTCATGAAATAGTGGACAGTTAGTGAGTAGTTCATACAACACTCATACATTCTACTAGAGAATGGATAAATACAACAAAGAATGAAGTCATAGCTGTTATTTAATGTCAGCTTCTCTTTAAGTTTATCAACACGTTGACCTACTTATCTGGCAAGTGTCCTTATCTACCAAGTGTCCATTGTAAAAGTAAATTTTAATTATCATATTACTAGGATAGTATTAGAAATTATTACCATTCGGTTACCGAGAGACCCATTCGATCAAGTAGATCATTCACATTAGGGCTATCATCGACGAACATTGTCAATAATGTCAATGTTATTGTCCGTCTCTTCTTCAGCATCTGACTCGATATATTGTTCGAAATGGTAGGGAATTATTCCACTTTATACTTCAAGTACATCTGTCTCGCTGTCTTCATCGAACGAGGAGATTTGAATCACAAATTGAGTGTGCAACAATCTCTAGTATCGGAGTCGCCCTTATCACTCATATTAGACGCCATGTCGTCCGAGACGTCTATTTATAGAATAACCAGGAGTTATGCTTTCGACTTATTAGTTTTTCTTAGCCAGGTGTCAACAGAATTTCCTCGAAAACCGCTTGATGGGATTTTCATGATTTTTTTACATTGTCTTCTACAGTGCCATTTGTAATTTCGTTTCAATTTATTTTCATCTTTTGGACGACAAATTCTGTACACGTTGTAATTTCAATATTGAACCGCATTGCAGTCGTCTCAAATTAGTGACGTCATTTGGTCAAAGGTCAAATTTTTTGATGAATTGATAAAGGCATGTTTATATTTCGGGGAAAGGAGGGATTGAATCTCCCAAATGTACGGGCCTAGGGTGGAACAAATATTTTATTGAGAAATGGGGATCTGGTTCTGTTGGATGTTTCTTCTGTTCTGATCTGAAATTAGAAAAAAAATAACTCACCCAATCGGTGAGAAATATAGTACCTATTAAGTAAAGATTGTTTTTTAGTTTACTATGAACAAGGTTGTCATTTGAGTTCTGATTTTTGGAATATGCAACTATCATTTTCTGCTTATAGACATGGGGAAATTTCTCTTGAAGACTCTTATAATGGGCGTGAACTATCTTGTTTGCTTTATTACTGGTTGTATGGTTCTGTTGGATGTTTCTTCTGTTCTGATCTGAAATTAGAAAAAAAATAACTCACCCAATCGGTGAGAAGTATAGTACCTATTAAGTACAGATTGTTTTTTAGTTTACTATGAACAAGGTTGTCATTTGAGTTCTGATTTTTGGAATATGCAACTATCATTTTCTGCTTATAGACATGGGGAAATTTCTCTTGAAGACTCTTATAATGGGCGTGAACTATCTTGTTTGCTTTATTACTGGTTGTATTGAAGGGGACGACAAAGGGTGCTATGCCCACCCTTTGGTGAATATTAAGTCCTATGGGTCTTGCTGTATTTAATGTATCAATTCATTCCTGATTTATTGATAGCTAAAGACGTGATTTTATTTCAATTTGTTTTTGCTCTGGACTCAAACGTCAAATCCGAACTTGACCGTCGTTCCATCAATTGCAATTGCAAGTTTAATCAAAATCCATTGAAAATTGTATCTTCTATTGCACCTACAATAAAATTTTGACGCGATTTTACTCCGTCAAGGACAATTACTCGCTCATCGAAAAATGCTCACAAAAAATATAAAGCCAGGGGCAATAATTAAAAAACCGTTTGTCAAAAATCGTCAGATTCGAACTTTACAGCAGACTTATGAACTCCACCAAGTTTCATCGAGATTCATTGAAAATTGTAGCTTCTAAATTTTGACCGATGGACAGGGTGACGACAATATAAATCCAAATATTCATGTAGGCGTTTAAAAACTAAGATAGATGAAAACGACCCTTTGATCTTCCATTTCACATATGATGAACTTGAAAGACAATGCAGCTGGGGAGGATGAAGTCAAGTACTCGATGTACTCGACGAGGAAGGTCCATATTCGCATTCATTTTTGGAGCTGTCGAATCAGACGGAGAAGATTGTGTTACCATTGCTAAAAATCTATTCCGTGAGAAACTGGATATTACGAGGGTAATTAATATTGATGCCGCGCACAGAGAAGAAGAACCTAAACGGAGAGATTCGGGTTCGAATACTGCAAATTCCCGCCCCAGGGGTATTATTGTGAGATTCATACGCCGCGATGAAAGATTTCTTGTGTTATCTATAAGGAAAAACCTCAAAGGCACTGTTTTTGTGAAAGATATGACAGTTGAAAATGTGAAACTTCTGGATTCTGCTAGAAATAGTCGTCGAGTAAAGTCAGCAATGGTAAAATCTTTGTTCTTGGAAATAATGACGTAAAATTCAAACTAGAGAAAAATGGTCACCTTAATTCTAAGCTTCCTCCGTGTCCATGATTTGTGTGTGCATCCCTATCTTTTGTGTCTTTGAATATGTTAAACAGCCTGTTGCATTGTCTGCTTTTATTGCTCTGGTTAAATAGTTTGCATAATTAATTTGACACTTATGATTAAGGAAAAATTTTTGTAATTAGTTGTATTTTATTAAAAGTTACTAAATGTAAGTTATTAGTAAGGCGTTCTCTCTGATTTTCGATTTGAGAGACCTTCTACTAATTGCCAAATACTTTTTATTCGCAGACTCCCTCTGTATTTTCACTTCTACTCACATTCAAAGCCAGAGTTTAACTCTTTGTGAAATGAATAAACACGCGATGGATTTTTGTAAATATATGAAATCTTTTATGAAATGTTATCGTGCCAGTAGTGTACCTTTAATATTACGCGGTTTGGTTTCTGAATGACAAGTACTTACAATAGTTCACACATATCATCGTCGTGATCCAAGTTATGGAAAGTAATCCGTTCTGACCTTTTCTTTACTTCATGTATCCTGAGTTTATTTTGCGTGTGATTAATTAATGCTCATTCTCAATTTATATTTTTGATCGATTTTGTAACGTAGTAATTTCAGTTATCTCACTTTATCTGCAATTTACCTGAAAATAACCGCTTCGATTGTAGCCTCTGTCATCCAGTCCAGCCATCCTTGTTCCTTCATGCTCCGATTCTCGTTGTTGACAGGCGAACTCTGGGTGTCAAGAGACTACTTTCTATTTGGTTTTTACTCTTATTTATTTCATAACTTTTCAGGGTTTTTTTATGGTTTTTTTCTACTATCATCTTCGATAGTCATATGAACAAAAGCGATATCTATACTTCATGTTTTTAATAAAAATTATTTATCTAGTTTGACGGCAATTTGTACAATTATTTCCATGTTAACAATCTCCTTTATCCGTATCAATCTAGTTTTAGACCAGGTCGTTCAACGGTATATGTCGAAAGCATTCGATCGTGTGTACCATCCTGGTCTTATTTCAAGTTATCGAAGTATGGAATAGGTGTTAAATTTCTCGACTGGCTATCCAGTTATCTGACTAATAGATCCCAACGTGTTTTTTCGGAATGATGCTTTGTCGCCAGCCGAAACTTTGAATTCTGGCGTCCATCAAGGATCCGTACTAGGCCCTCTACTCTTTCTCATTTATATTAATGACATTCAAGACTTATCACGATTGTTTGCTGATGATAAAGCAGTTGGTTTGTCAAAGTCTTCTAAATTGTATAAATGGTCCAGTGACTGGCTTGTTAGCTTTAACCCCTCTTAAACCAAAGTAGTCTTTTTTTTCATCTAAACCCATTTACCAAAGTTTTTTTCTCGGTCAGGAACCATTAGAAATCGTACCAATCCATAAACATCTTGTCACCACTCTATCAAATGATCTTAAGTGGTCGATACATATTGACACGATTTGTAAATCTACATATAAATTAATTGGTGTTTTACGTAAACTTAAATTTACCCTCAATATAAAAACTCTCATTAACATGTATACTACTTACATACGGCCTTGCTTTGAGTATGCTTGTGAGGTGTGGGATTGCTGTAACATCTCTGACCTTGGCGTCTCGAACAAGTCAAACTTTAAGCCGCCAGTCATAACAGGTGTCACTAAATATTGTAACCCCTATGGATGCTACTCCTACATTTTATAATCTCCGTAACCCAATGAAATCCCGATCCCGTTTTCTCGCACTACTGTTTACCAACGATCGTTCTATTGGAATTCATTAATGCCCAGCTAAAAGAGTCCTACTCCATTAAGGCTTTTAAACAAAATCTTAAAAGAAGTCTCTTATCCGATTTCGCTCCTGATTATTTTGGTGCCGGTGACAGACTTGAAAATATTTAATTAACACGTCACAATTGTAGCGCTTTAAATGCTGATCTTTTCAAAATAAATACCATACCCATCCTTCTCGTTGTTGCGGCTACCATACAAATTCATTTCATTATTTTTTTTGATTGTCCGCTGTATCGCTTCCATAGGTTAGTCCTCTCTGACTATGTAATTAATTTAGAGCTGTTTCTGTATGGTAATCGAAATTTCTCTGTAGATACTAATATTACTATTTTAAAACATGTCCATGATTTTATTTAACACTCTAAACATTTTTAAGAATGATGTAATTTATTTTATCTTATTACTTTAATACCATTATTATCTGGTCAGTTTATGCTAATGTTTTTTATTTTTTATATATTTATAAAATAATAAATATATACTATTATTTCTTTTTTTTCTGCATTTCGTACGACTGCATGGTTATTTTTGGTTTAAATCCTTCACTTTGTTTGATTTCATTCACTTATTGTCCATATATATATATAACTTGTCCAGTTGTGCATACGACCACCTTTTCCTAGTAGCGCAGCTTGTACATCAACCTATCTACTAGATCTAAAGCGTTCCTTATGTCTACGAAAACCGCACAGAGGAACACATAACTGTTATGTCTCAAACATTGTGTGTTTAAAGCCTAGCATAGTGATCCGCCGTTGATCTAAGCTCTCTGAACCCTCTTCGATTCTTGTCTAGAAGATTATTACTTATTTAAGTAATATCGAAGAAGATTTTTTACCATCGTTTCGAGGAAGCTGAAGGGTCTTAGGATTCCGTTTAAGCGGGATCTTGCCCTGCCTAAAGAATAGGTATTATGGATGCCTTCTTCCTTTTAGTGAAAGATTCTTCAGAGATCCAGAAGGATCTCCGAAGCTTCGGGAGGTAATAACATCGAGTTTTAGTTTAAACATATTTTATTGAGATACTCAAATGGATTGGATACAAGTTTCAAGATCTTAAGAAAACTCTTCTCCAGACAAGGAATTTTTCTTGCGGACAGGAAGATAGTGTAACCAAATGAAAAACGTTTCAGCGAAGAACTCAGTTTGGAAAAGGCTCGGTTGTCAGCCCCACCTTATTAAGCGTAATGGTCAATGATATCCGCAGCCCTAATTACTTGTCCAACAAATGTCAGATCGTGATTTTTGCTGACGACAGAACTTTTTAGGGGAACTGTATTCTGTATACGAACCTCCAAATATGGATGTGGACAAGTTTGGATCGTTTTGCAACTTGGACAAGTGACTGGGGATTTGGATATTGGGAAGTTTCTTTGGATCCATATCCACAGAGAGGAGTTCGACTGAATATACAAAAAATCAAGCACCTTTAGAGAATCATCTTCCTCAAGATCATTAGAAACAGGAAGGCATTTAAAGACGATAAGCTTCGGTGAGTCTGGGATTCCGTTCGGAAAATGGGCTAGATGTGTTGCCTTTTGCATTTTCTCACCCCCCCCCCCACCCATCCCCCCATATGGATGCAAGGTTGTCTGTGTACACATCAGAGTTTCTCGCTGTATCCTGTATGTGGTGCTATATCCACATCCAAACATTCAAACTATGTGGTAATAAGCGACTCGATAAGGTATCTGACATCGATACTCAACGATTCCTTTAATTTCGAAACAGAGCCAGCAGAGCGTGCTCCTTTGTACACGTTATAAGACAAATTAATAGAGTGGGCACGGATCCTGTCTCATGTCGGCATACAAGACACGAAATTGCAAATGAATCCGCTTCCGATTAAACGATGGAATTAGTAGTGATTTTAATTTACATCACCCCAATCGGGAGATCTGTCGATCTGTTGGCCGTCTGAGAATGATGGATGAGGTACGAAATAACAGATACGAACTAAAGTTATGTGACCTTGTAGTGCAGCTGACACCGTAGAGCATCTCTTAATCCACTCTGAGCAACTAAGGGAAATAAGGCAACCACCGGTTAATATAAACTGGATTACAGCTTGAAGAATATTTTGCCCCATACGGGGAAGGGTATGTCAACAACTGGTGAGACGGTCTATTATTTTTTAAGGGAGCCAGGATTGATAATATGAGTAGCACAACATAAGAGCGCCCTGATCTTCTGTGGGTGTGGAGGACATTGAGAACTTTTTCCCGGATAGATTTTCAAGACGACGAACCCCTACAGAAGCAACTGACATACTACAGTACTACAGAAGATGTACTACAAAAGAACTAAAGAAGAAATACACAGCACCAAGACCGAAGAAGTAATTCTTTACTGATTTTTTTTGCAAATTTATCATTAAAACGATACGTACTATAAAATCTGTCCCAAATCCATCTCCACTCCACTGCGATATAAAATATAAAATTTTAATAGAAAGAACCTATAAATTGTACAGACAGTAGTGTTCAGCTATATTTTATAATCCAGCTTTACAACTAATACCCAAATAGGCCTGTACATGTGGGAGATCAATCCTTTCCTTCCCCGAAGCTGTTAAATAAGCCTTTATGTTGAAGCTTTAAAAAAATTGATATAGGGTTTCAAATCTGCTTTATAACTTATTTTGCAATAAAGAATAGGTTTTTCATAAAATACTATTGCCTGTTATAAATGCAAGTTGGCATGTGATAGCTCTTCGATTTTTAAAGAAACCATATCTAGTGGAAACCTCAAAAATTATATTCTTCCTTTAGGAGTGACAGAAAAAAACCACGCATTTAAAATTCTTCTCAATTTTCAATAATTCAATTTTACGCAATGTTGCCAATCACCAGTTAAATGTAGTATACGCTTTAGTTTCTATAGTTACTCTTTATTTTGTCTTTGGACTGATTGTTGATTGACTTATTTTGATTGTTCCATATGTTACAGCCTAGTTTAGTAGTATATTGAGAACCACAAATCACCTAAGCAGCTTATTCAGATTATTTTCAAAACCTTTAATAGACTAGAGGCACAGAGTGGGACTGCAAGAAAACCAAATACAAGAAACTCTAGAGACATCAACTTTCTTAAACAATTAGGTCTCGTGCCAGAGCAGTCAAAAGGTGAGACAATGCTTATATTTAGTATTTTGGAAATCTAGAAGTTTACGTCGAAAGTGACATGTGACAGTGTCGGCAGACGGCCAAGTCAATGACCTCTATTCCTGTTAAAGGGGCCCAGGCTTGATTTTTAGGAGTCGTTTTGGGCCTTTGTTACATTTAAACAGTCCTCGGAAATAATCAAGCTCTATGAAAATCGCAAAATACCTTGAAATATACCTCAAACAAAAAATTTCACTTTTCATTTTTTTCCGTGCTGTACGCGGCTGGTCTCCAGTCAGACTGAAAATTGTGTGTCCTGTTGACAAAGTCTACAATTGAAAATGCGTTGTAGTGTATTTATATAGATGCCCGCTATTGCACGACGGGAAGGATAACTCTTGATTATCAAGACGAACCGTTTTCCAATATGGCGGGACGTTCGTAATATCTTAAAACATTATGCTTTTTCAAACACGGATAATAATGGATTTGAAGGCTGTTTGAGGCTGTCGGATGATTGTCCGAAACAAATCAAGCCTGGGCCAACAAATGTCAAGGTCATGGGACAGTTTATCAAACTTCATTATTCTAAATGGTTGATCAACCGGAAGTATACCTTAGAATTGAAAAAAAAAACATTGTTTATCTCAGGTCAATGACCTTTGGCTCTACAAAGAACAATGTCAACAAAGGTCAAGGTAAAAAAAATACCTGTTCCTTTATTTGAACTAAAAGGCTGACACTGCTGGGCAATTCCATTGTGACGGACGGGACGCAACATAAATATTTCTCTTGTCTTTTGCACTTATACTTTTTTTCTATTTCAAATATTTTTTATTGATAAGTCTTTTCTCGGAATAAGTAGAAATAACAAGTAAAAAAATTTCTTTAAAATTGTCCAGAAAGGTTTTTAGTAGGTGTGGACATTTCAGGACCATCGTTTTAAGTGCTGGAGTTGAAATGGGTCAAGCTATCTCAATTCAAATGTTATTTGAACTGTATTCTCTCTAAGCCTATAGGGTATTTTACAGATTTTTCAGTTGATAAATCATTGATTCTAAATGTAATTAA
Organism: Nipponacmea schrenckii; assembly: GCA_030562195.1. Classification (NCBI taxonomy): domain Eukaryota; kingdom Metazoa; phylum Mollusca; class Gastropoda; family Lottiidae; genus Nipponacmea; species Nipponacmea schrenckii. Next base: position 15,933,329 of record JAUJPP010000005.1, on the reverse strand, counting down.
CATATGCTAACAATCAAAATTTATTGTGACAGATGGTACAAAAAAAAATATGTGACGGATGGGACGGATCTCTTAAAACAATACTAGATATTAAATCATAATTTTAATCGCAAAAATACTAATTCATAAGATAACGAATATAATAAAAGTTTAATTTAACCCATAAAATTCTATTATAAACTTAAAAAATATACAATTTCAATAACAATTTGTAAGCTTCCAATAAACAACTAACTTTTTTTATTTTAAATAGTTTACTTTGGGTAAGATTTTTTCTAAAGGGATACTGCATTTTAGAATCTGCTATGCTCACAAAACTAAGTAATTATTGAAAGTTTTTAAAGGTTTTTTCAATTATCGAGTTTTTTGGATTTATTGGATGTTAAGGATCTTTTATTTTATTTATTGCACCAGCTATGATGAATATACCATATTATTGTCCAAGTTTAAAAGTTTTAAATTTTATGTTCATTTTAAGACGCAGTTTTCCTTTATAAATAATAATATAAATAATAAAAGTTTATTGTTTTCAAGGTCTATTACCCATGGAACATACATTTCAAATATACATTATAAAAAGAAGACAATCATATAAAATGAAGAAATAACATTTGTAATTATTTACACTCAAGAGCTCTACTTTGTAATGCTTTAAAAACGAATTTACTAATGGCTCTTACTATAGTTGAATCAGTGTTGGCCATTATTTCTGTAAATGACTTATTTTCAATATGGGATATAAAGGGAACTAATTCTATGTCACGTATATCACGGTAGAATGGACATGTAAGTAAAAAATGAGTTTCATTCTCAACTTGATTTAGATTACACAGGCTACATATTCTTTCATAATAGGGGATTTTTGACCAGTTACCAGTAACATTATACGAGATACGCTGTTTTACAATATACATAAAGTTTTGAACATTTCCAACTGATTGGGCTAACCATACATAACCAAATTTATAGGAAAACAATAAATGTTTGACATTCGTTGCCCAGCTCTGACGGCCATTTCTATCATATATTACCATAAGGTTATACATATTTTTGGGTAATCTATTATCATCCATTTCTAATAATCTTATCCAATATTTTAAACACTTTACAGAATAATAATAAAACAAGGGTTTTCGTCCACATTCACCTAAAACGGCCTCATTACAAGCATATTTTGGTAGTTTAAGTACATACTTAAAATATTTTATTTGCACATTTTCTATGACTGTTGAATAGGTATGACCCCATATTTCTGCTCCATAAGTTAGGATGGGAGTAATTTGTTTATCAAACATTTGGATGGCTAATTTAATGGGAATTCCATTTAACTTATTGCTTAGACATTTGATCATGTTCAATGCTTTCTCCGATTGATTGGCTAATGTTTCTTTAGCACAAGACCACACTAGTTTTGGTGTAAATGTGAGACCTAAATATTTGTACCTAGACACATGTTCAATTTGCGTTCCGCTGAGATGCCATTTTTCATAACCTCTCAGAGGCCCACTGTTTCTGAAAACCATAATTTTAGTTTTCTCTTTGTTCACAGACATGCCAAACTTTGTACAGAAATCTTCTATAGCATTTAATTGGATTTGTAAGTTGCAGACAGTGTCTGAGACATTGCTTATATCGTCTGCAAAGAGCAGGGAAAATACATTTTCATACGATTCTGACATATATATACCTTTGCAATTATGGGATCTTAACACATCTACAAATTGGTTTATGAAAATAGAAAACAGTACAGGACTTAAAACTCATCCTTGTCGCAAACCAATACAACATTTGAATACTTCAGTTAAACCATTAGGTGTTTTAACACATGATTTACAATCTGCGTACATGTTTCTAAGTATTTTAAGAAATTTACCATGTATTCCTAGTTTTAGTAATGATGCCCACAGATAGTCAAAATGCAAGGAATCAAATGCGCGGGAAAAATCGATAAATAAGCAATACATTCTCCCACCCTTCTTGGACAAATATTTTCTTACCATGCCCTGTAAGGTAAAGATATTATCTATAGTGCTATAATTTTTTCTAAAGCCAGCTTGATTTTCGATAAATAAATTTTCTTCTTCGCACCATCTGTTGAGTCTTGTATTTAAAATTTTAGCAAATATCTTTCCAATAACTGGTAGTAATGTAATACCTCTGTAGTTACTCACATGGGTTTTTGGCTATTATAACTGATGCCCCATGCATTTATAAGAGATGGTACTGAACCCATTTTAGCTTGTTGGATAATCACTTACAGTCATGGCACAGAGTGTGAATTATTTTTTGAAAAGTTGCGAAGTTCCATCTGATTGATACTGTATATCAGTAAACTCATATTTATCATGATGCATATAATCAGATATAATAGCATAAGATTTTGTAATCAGATCGTTATCTTTGTTTTTAAAATATATTATGGTAGTGTACAAAGTGGAGGTCTTGGTGTCCCAAAAGACCAATAGACTGATTGAATTTCATTTTTCGTTTTGTGGGTGTAATTTTCACTAAAATCAGTATTAATTACAAGAGTACTTCATTTTCTAATAAATTAGATAAATAACTTTCCTGACATCTCTTAATAAAAACATAGCGGAGAAAGGGCACTAATTTTTGGATTCCAAACCTTTAGAAACTTTTAACCTTTAAGCTTTGATGTCTTAAAGTTAAAAAAAAATATTAAACAGGAAATTAGAAAGAACTTTCAGGTAAATAATACAACCTCAACTTTATACATACATACTCATGTTAAATTGTACATAATAAAGAAACAAAAGCTTCGACATAGAGAGGCGGAAAATAGATTCATTTAATCTTAAGGGTATTTAATCTAATATGTATAGTCTAACCTTTGGAGAAATAAATGAGAATTTAACATTTCTTTACCAATCAACACAATTTGACTTTATGACCTGTTACATAATCTTTTTAACTCCTCTTGTTTGCTTTAGCAAGTTTATTTTCAGTTCGATTTCGACCGGATTTTCAGATTTGAAAACTTCAATGTATTTGTAAACTAACAATTATAGGTTTTATGCAATTCGGTTAAATCTTTTACCCAGGATTTGCAATTCAATATTCAAGGGTCATCGGCAAAAATTTCAGACCGTGATTACTCGTTTAATATAGATTTTAAAATTTTGAAAATTTAGCAGTTGATAGGCGATATGATTATGAATTTTGAAAAAAATTCGACTTCCGGTTTAGCCTCAAATGACGTAATTACGTAACTTCCGGTCTATAACAGCTAGGCGAAAAGTGAAAACTGTTTTATAAATAACTTGTCAATAGTGATCGATTTGACCTAAATAATTAGGTCAAGCTGTCGTATCGGCCGCCATTTTGAATTTTCGTTACAATTCTGAAAGCCGAAATTCAGACACTATTGATAGACCGACTTCGATGTAATTTAGCACATAGATACATTGGATCATTATCTACCTTTTCTTGGAGATCGATTTTTAAATTTCGTATTTTTTTTCGAATTATTCAAATTTCGATTTGTTTTCAAAATTAGGTCACTTTAACGGCTAGGGAAGGTGTGACCCACTTAATCTCTGACCTTGAAAATTAGGTCGAATAATATTAAATATATTGTCTACGAGTAGATATTTTTTAATTTGGCTTACTTTAAAAATTCATAGAGATAAGTGTACTTAAATACAGCCAAAATTGATAATTTTCATATTTTCGACATTTTTAACCGTTACGGAAGGTGTGACCTAATTATTTTATAAGTTTGAAAACTAGGTCAAATGATATTCAATATATTGTCCAGATGTAGGTCACTGCAAATTTAGCCTACATAATATTTTAAGATTCTCGAAATACGTTCATAATTGTAAGCAATTCTAGTTTCAAAATATTGTCGAAAATTTTACTTATACATTTTGATTTATATATTGTTTTAAAGCTGTGAATTTTTACATTATTAATCTGTTCGAATTTTGTCTTGAAGTTAAGTAAAACTAAAAAAAATGTTAAAATCGCTTATTTTCTGGGATTTTTTTTCAACAGTTTACGGTCTATAATATATATATAAAATAAAGATATTGTTAGAAAACTGAAGACAAGCATATTGCAATAATATCAATTCAAATTTCAAAAATTACATAATGAGATTAACTTGAAATGTATGGCTCAATGACCTCTGTGTGAAAAGTTCCAATCAACAGTTTTGTTATCATTCTTGAATTACCCTCTTTTAACACCTGTCAATTATGGTAACCACAAAAATCTCTTATTTTAGCAGAAAAATAGAAATTGTCATTTAATTTTTCGAAATTAAACAATTTATAATTTTGTATTAAACTATCCATGTCATATATCGTTAAATAGAGAAAATAAAGTCCTTTTTTATGTTTTAAAATCCATATTAATGGGGGATATAAACATTAAGAGTTAGATCCTCATTTGAAAAATAAAACCAATATTTTAAAAACTATGATTATGAATTATTGTCATATATCGTTAAAAAAAGATCCAAATGGGCAGTGATAATTTGTAAAATTCAACTCTTTGCGTACGCTAGAGATTGTGATACAGCCGTCCAAAGTAAACATAAATGTCAATATTTTTATGCCTATAAAACCGGAAGTTAAAGTTTGGCAACCAATATAAGCATACCCATGGATAGCTGAGGTCAAGGACATTCTACATTGAATATTTCAATGTCAATGAAGGTCAAGGTAACTTAATATAGACTTTTTCAAAAAATTCAAACGGGAATAAAAAAAATTTAAATTCGAAAATCAATATTCTGTCTCCAACATTTTTTAGATAAAGTAACAAGGTTTTTATAGACACCAAAATCATAAAAATCAGATAAAATTTAACCGACTTATTAAAATTTTGCTAAAATGCGCAACTCTGATGTAACAGCGCATACGTGACTTTCATGTGATATTTTTTTTTTCTTACGTGATTCAAATTACTTATGTTCGATAATTTGTACTGTTTTTGTCTACATTTGTGAATTACACAAGCAGGGAAACCAGAAGTCCCCATGCACAAACCGGGAGTGATTCAAAAGTTTTGAAGAGATATTTTTATTTGTTGTTGCCTTCTCTCTATACCCTGTAAATTTCAGATCGATCCGATAATTAGCGCCTGAGTTGAAAATCTTGAAATTTTTCATAAAAATTTTCAGTTTTCAATGTTTTTTATTCCGTCCGATAAATCTTGTTTTAAAGAAAATTAAAAAGGAAACCCGAGGTAAATCGGTCCATAAATAAGGTCTACAGCTAACAAACAAATTTTGCCGACATTATGCAATAAGTTAATTCCGAGTAACGAATACTTTCAATTAATAACGTTGCCACAAAAGAAGGTCTACAGATGTCAAATTGTTGCTTTTGCTGACGAGGTCTAGGCTTTGTGCCCTGTGGAAAACTCGAAAAAAGAGCCACATGTGGCACAGAGTGGAATTTGCTAATGTGGCAAAATGCAAGAATGCAAGAGATTCTAAAAAAATAAACCTTTAACAAATTAGGTCACGAGCCAAAGCCGTCAAAATTTGGGAAAAGTAAAAATCGAATATATAGAATCCTAAAACCTGTTCCCTTATTAAACGCCCACATAAATATGTGGACGTATATTGTCGCCCCTGTCGGTCGGTCCGTCAACATGTAGACACTATAGAAGCTACAATTTTATATTGATTATAATGTAACTCGGTATTAGGATAATTGAAATTGATAAAGACGGCGGTCAAGTCCGATTTTAACTATTTTTCGATGAACGGTTTTTGCTTTGAGTTATTGCCCCTGCCTCTATATTTGTTGTAGACACAATAGAAGCTACAATGCATTTTAATCAAACTTGTTGTGAGCATTGGAACTGATAAGACTGTGGTCAAGTTCGAATTTGACCATTTTTGATAAATGATTTTTGAGTTATTGTGAGTGCAATAGAGGCTACAAGTTTTAATGGATTTTGATGAAACTGAGCATGTGAATTGATATAAGTAATTGCCCTTGACTCAGTAAATTGTGTAGACATTTTCATTGTGGGCGCAAAAGAAGACACAATTTTCAATCTATTTTGATGAAACTTGGTATGAGTTTTGAAATTGATAAGACGGCAGTCAAGTTCGAAATTGACGATTTTGCGATGATCGTTTTTTTTAGTTATTGCCCTTGACTTAGTAAAATTGCGTCAAAATTTTATTGTGGTTGTGGTTCGGGGAAGGGAGGGATTGAATCTCCCAGATGTACAGGCCTAGGGTGGAACAATTTTTTTAATTGAGAAATGGGGATCTAGATATATTGGATGATTTCTTCTCTTCTGATCTGAAATTAGAAAAAAATAACTCACCCAATGGGCGAAAAGTACAGATTATTTTTAGTTTGCTATGAATAAGGTTGTCATTTAAGTTCTGATAATTTATACGCCCACATGAACATTTGTTGTAGACACAATAGAAGCTACAATTTTCAATTGATTTTGTATAAAACTTAGTGTGAGCATTAGAATTGAAAAGACCGCGGTCAAATTAGATTAATTTTTCGATGAACGGTTTTTTGGTTATTGCCCCTGCCTCAATATTTGTTGTAGACATAAAAGAAGCTACAATTTTCAATGGATTTGAATAAATCTTTGTATGAGCATTGGAATTGATAAGACGGCAGTTAAGTTCGATTTGGACGGTTTTTTTTTGGTAAATGGTTTTTGAGTTTTTGCCCCTGTCTTTATATTTGTTGTAGACACAATAGATGCTTCAATTTTCTTTGGATTTTAATGAAACTTGGTATGAACATTGGACCTGATAAGACGGCAGTCAATTTCGATTTGGACGATTTTTCGATAAACGGTTTTTGATTTCGGGGAAGGGAGGGATTGAATCTCCCAGATGTACAGGCATAGGGTGGATGATTTTTTTCTCTTCTGATCTGAAATTAGAAAAAAATAACCCGCCTAATGGGCGAAAAGTATAGTACCTGTTAAATACAGATTTTTTAGTTTGCTTTGAACAAGGTTGTCATTTAAGTTCTGATTATAATTTTCTGTTAATAGACATGAGGAAATTTCTCTTGAAGACTCTAATAATGGATTTGAACTATCTTGCTTGCTTTATTACTGGTTGTATTGAAGGGGACTACAAAGGGTGCTATGCCTACACTGTGGTGAATATTTAGTCCTATGGATCTTGCTGTATTTAATGCCTCAATCCAATGGGCGGAATTGATTGACGGAATTTGGTAGTTTCATCTTCGGGCAAGTCGATTTCTATGCGCTCAATTGGGGTTAGGTTGAGATCGTCAAGTGAATGGTCGTCAAGATTAGAAATGATCAGAAACAGTCTTATCTTTTTTAAATTTAATATCTGATCTGTGAGTTACTTAGAAAATAATGAGCTTCTGATATACAGGGACATGTTTTGCATCTGGTTGACATACACGGGGCACTCCTTAAGCCTGGAGGTACTTCGGCATACAGTCTATTTTAAGCTGCTATCTGTGCTAAGGTGAAATATTTTGTTTTGTGAAAATCGTTTAGAGTATCCACGCTCTTTCAGTTTTGAGAAAACAATCGTACAGGCTTGGTTAAAATCAGAAGACCTTGTGCGAATTCGGTGAAGTCGCAGAACTTGTGACTTATTAATTCCAAAAAAAGGATGTTTTGGATGAAATGAGTTCTTATACAAAAGTTGATGAGTGTCGGTTTCTTTGAAATATTCTTTAATATGTAATTTATTGGTCTCTGCTATGGAATCTCCTTTAAAGACAGTGGTATCGAGAAAATCAATGCTTTTGTGGCTGACGTTGGCCGTTAGTTTGATGGACGGATGGTGGTTGTTGAGGATTTCAAAAAAATTGCCAAAATTGTTCAATGGAGTAAGTCCAAACCATGCAAATATCACCTTAGAAGAGTCCATAAAAAAGTAGGTCTAATGGACAAAGGGGTAATTCCTCACGCTTCCACTCTGCCACGAAAAGGTTTGCGTAAGAAGGGGCGAATCGTTTGCCCATGGCTGTACTGAGGTTTGTAGATATGTTTTACCATTAAATGTGAAATCATTGCGGCTAAGACAAATCTATTAAAGCTGTAGAATTCAACTCGGGTCTGTCTGGATCTGGGTTTCTATTGAAAGCTTTGCGAACTGCCAATAGGCCAGTAGTGTTGTCGATATTGGTGTACATAGAAGTTACGTCAATAGAAATTAATATAGCATTTACAGGGACTTTCTATCTTATTGAAAAAGACAGTTGTGTCCTTAAGGTAGGCTCGATGTTGACATGCTAGTGGTAGTAAGAAATGATCAATGTATTCTGACACTGCATACGACTCATTACCACAGTCAGAGATAATCGGGAGGCCTTTAGGGATTCTATAAGGCATGAACCAATCCTTGGTAGGATTCTTATGACTTTTAGGCAAAGTGTATAAGTGTCTCTCTCGGCAATCAGGTGACCTGCTTTAACTAAGTTGGCAAGAATATTGTTTATCATATTAGCAGTTTCTTTAAACATCGGCTCCGGTAAAATTGCATGGTGTTTAGGATTATTCAATTGATGCTCTGCTTCTAAAATGTAATCTTCCCACTTAATATAACGCAATATGAACCTTTGTCACTCTTTTTAATCACAATGCTATCGTCTTTTTAAAGTAAATTTAACGCTTCACGTTTTACTTGCGTGAGATTAGGCTTCTCGTGTGTTACGGAAAGATTTGATATTTGGTTATTCATACTTGTAAATACGTTTAATATTTCCGGGTGGATGGCGGATTTAGGTGGTTTCCACGTGGATTTAGGAATAAACATTGTTCTACGGCACGTAATTGGTAGGTGGTAGAGGTCTGTGGAATACTAGGCCGTTGTTGGGTACGTGATGTTGGTTTGGTTGGCGATTAGAATTGGGATGTCTGGCTTCTTGCCAGTGGTTGTCGAAGTTGCGGAGCATAATAAAAATAAGTCTAGGTTAGAAGGGGGAATGCTCAGTTGTTAATAAATACGTGTGAATTTTTATATGCTAGTGTAACATGTAGGGATCCAGGTATCCAAAAGAAGACGAATTGGGTGTGGGGAAAAAAAGATGAAAATATGAGTGAAAAATGAAAAAATATATATACTAGAACCACACGTGGCACAGAGTGGGACTTTGCTAACGTTGCAAAAGTGGAACAAACAAGCCGAAACATCTGATTTTCTGGGAGAAACTGGCCAAAGCAACGAGGTATCTGTGTGCTAAGTACTTTTTTGAAAAACATTATTTCCTACAGACGTAGATCGCTGACCGATATAAATGAAAAATTGGGAGTTTACCCGGATGTGTCACGCCCATCTCATTTATTTTGGCGTAAATCTAATCACATTTGAAATGTATATTAACGGTACAAATTTGAAGCTTGAACATCTAATAGATCACGAGATATGCACAAATACATTTTAAAAAAAGCAAAATGTACTTTAATTTTAAAAGTGTAAAAATTACATTTTTATTTTAAAAACTTTTGTTATTCATTGCTGGAAATTGGACAAAAAGCGCCTTAAGAATCTGAAAAAAATAACCCTCTAAATTAATTAGGTCACGCTCTAGAGCAGTCCAAAGTTGTGAATTTTTTCTGTTTTCGGGCAGCTATAAAACCGGAAGTTGACGTCGGAGGTCAAATGTCAAAGTATTAAAGGATGGACAAGGTCAATGACCTTTGACCTACTAAAGGTCAAGGTAACCAATGGTCAAGGTCATGAGAAATAAGCTTCCAAAATTAGAAAAAAAATCCACCGGTTTGCTATTGTCGAGAAATTGCAACAAACAGGCCGAATCATCTGATTTTTTGGGATGAACTGGCCAAAGCAATGGGGTATCTGTGTGCAAAGTACTTTTTAAAGAAAACGCTTTTTCCTACAGACGTAATTCGCTGACCCATGAAAAGGGTAAATTCGAAATTTACCAGGATGTGCCACGCCCATCCCATTTTTTTAGCGTGAATCTCATCACATTCAAAATGTATATTCACGGTACAAATTTGAAGTTTGTACATCTAATTGATCACGAGATATACACACATACATTTCAAACAAATGTAAATACAGCAAAATGTACTGTTATGTTCAAAAATCAAAAACTTCAATTTTCATTTTACAAACTTTTGTTATATATCGTTGGAAAGAGGACAAAAAGCGCATTTAGAATCTGGAAAAAATAACCCTCTAAATTTATTAGGTCACGCTCTAGAGCTACCCAAAGTTGCGAATTTTGCTGTTTTCGCGCAGCTATAAAACCAGAAGTAGACGTCGGAGGTCAAAGTTCAAAGTATCAACTGATAGCCAAGGTCAATGACCTTTGACCTACTAAAGGTCACTGTCACCAAAGGTCAAGGTCACGAGAAATAAGCCCCCAACCTTCGAAAAAAATTCAACCGGATGTTGCAAAAATGCAAAAGCGAAATTCAAAAATCGGCTACCAATGTTTTTTTCGCAATCGACTGAGGATTCCAGAAATGTAATTATCGCAGAAATTAGACATAACCCTGAGGCCCCATTTTTACTTTTACAAAAAAGTGACATTTCAAGATGGCGGCCAAAGTTTCACTTCCGGTTCGGATTTTTTCTTCTTCATTTTTTTGTCTTCTAATTTAATTAAGATTGACATAAATTTTGTTGCGATACATCAATTACAGCACAAGTAGGTCAACCGGAAGTTTAAACCCTTTTTACGTTGAAACCGAAAATGAAGCCAAAATTTTGACTCTGCCAATGTTTTATATTCGTGAAACTTGAAGGCACCCAAATTTTCAGATCAATCGGTCTTAAAATAGCAAAGTTGCAAAAATGTGCAAAATACGGCAAAAAAATGTGTGCTACGAATTTCCGAATTATGAAATTTTTCAACTGCTATCTTGTTGGAAATTATTTCACGTTTCCAAAAATGCAAATCCGAAGAAAATCGATTGAAAATTGCGACTTCTAGAGCCACTGACCGACTTTTTAGGTATGTTGCAATGCAGCACTTCCGGTTTTGCAAAAATTTTCAAATGTTCATTCATTAGAAACGTCGCCACTACAGAAGGTCTGGAGATGTTGTAAAATTGCTGCAACTATTGCAGCCTAGGCTGTGTGAGGTGTGTAAATTTCGAAAAAAAAACTAGAGCCACTTGTTTCACAGAGTGGGACTTTGCTAACGTCTCAAATTGCAACAAACAGGCCGAAACATCTGATTTTCTGGGAGAAAGTGGCCAAAGCAACGAGGTATCCGTGTGCAAAGTACTTTTTTGAAAAACATTATTTCCTACAGACGTAATTCGCTGACCCATATAAATGGCAAATTGGAAGTTTACCCGGATGTGCCACGCCCATCTCATTTTTTTTGGCGTGAATCTAATCACATTCTAAATGTATATTCACAGTACAAATTTGAAGCTTGTACATCTAATGGATCACGAGATATACAAACATACATTTCAAAAAGCGAAAATACTGCAAAATGTACCTTTATTTTCAAAAATCAAAAAATTCAATTTTCATTTTAAAATTTTTTGTTATACATTGTTGGAAACAGGTTAGAAAGTACCTTAAGAATCTGAAAAAAATAACACTCTAAATTAATTAGGTCACGCTCTAGAGCATTCCAAAGTTGCGAATTTTGCTGTTTTCAGGCAGCTATAAAACCGGAAGTTGATGTCTGAGGTTAAAGGTCAAAGTGTCAACTAATAGCCAAGGTCAATGACCTTTGACCTACTAAAGGTCAAAGTCACCAAAGGTCAAGGTCACGAGAAATAAGCCCTCAAACTTCGAAAAAATTCAACCGGATGTTGCAAAATTGCAAAAGCGAAATTCAAAAATCGGCTCCCACAGTTTTTTCGAAATCGACTAAAGCTACAAGAAATGTAAACATCGCGGAAATTAGACATAACCCTGAGGCCCCATTTTGAGTTTTACAAAAAAGTGATATTTCAAGATGGCGGCCAAAGTTTCACTTCCGGTCTGGATTTTTTCTTCTTCGTTTTTTTGTCTCTTAATTTAATTAAGATTGACATAAATTTTGTTGCGATACATCAATTACAGCACAAGTAGGTCAACCGGAAGTTTAAACCCTTTTTACGTTGAAACCGGAAATGAAGCAAAAATTTTGACTCTGCCAATTTTTTTAAATTCATGGCACTTGAAGGCACCCAAATTTTCAGATCAATCGGTCTTAAAATAGCAAAGTTGCAAAAATGTGCAAAATACGGCAAAAAAATGTGTGCTACGAATTTTCGAATTTCGAAATTTTTTAACTGCTATCTTGTTGGAAATTATTTCAAGTTTCTAAAAATGCAAACCCGACGAAAATCGATCCAAAAATGCATCTTCTAGAGCCACTGACCGACTTTTTAGGTATGTTGCAATGCAGCACTTCCGGTTTTGCAAAAATGTTCAAATGTTCATTCATTAGAAACGTCGCCACTACAGAATGTGTGGAGATGTTGTGAAATTGCTGCAGCTATTGCAGCCTAGGCTGTGTAAGGTGTGTAAATTTCGAAAAAAAAAAAAAAAAAAAAAAAAAGACAAACCGAAAACAAACTGGGACTTTGCTAACGTTTCAAAATTGCAACAAACAGGCCGAAACATCTGATTTTCTGGGAAAAACTGGCCAAAGCAACGAGGTATCTGTGTGCAAAGAATTTTTTGGAAAAACGTTATTTCCTACAGATGTAAAGCGCTGACCGATATAACTGGTAAATTGGAAGTTTAAGTTACTTTTGCGTAAATCTAATCTCATACAAAATATATATTCATGGTACAAATTTGAAGCTTGTACATCTAATAGATCACGAGATATACACAAATACGTTTCAAAAAAGCAAAATGTACTTTAATTTTAAAAGTCCAAAAATTAAATTTTCATTTTAAAAACTTTTGTTGTGCATCGCTGGCAAAGAGGATAAAAGGCGCCTTCGGAATGTGAAAAAAATAATCCTCTAAATTAATAAGGTCACGCTCTAGAGCAGTCCAACATTGCAAATTTTGGTGCTTTCGAGCAGCTATAAAACCGGAAATAGACGTCAGAAGTCTAATGCCAAATTGTCAACTGATAGCTAAAGTCAGTGACCAATGACCTTGTAAAGGTCAAGGTCACCAAAGGTCAAAGTCACTAGAAATAAGCCCCCAAACTAAAAAAAAACTGATTTTTGCAAATGTCGCAAAATTGCAACAAACAGGCAGAAACATTTGATTTTTTGGGATAACCTGGCCAAAGTAATGAGATATATGTATGCAAGGTATTTTTTTGAAAAACGTTATTTACTGCAGCCGTAATTCGGTGACCGATATAAATGGTAAATTTGAAGTTCACCCGGATGTGCCACGCCCATCTCGTTTTTTGGAGGGGAATCTAATCATATTCAAAATGTATATTCACAGTAAAAATTTGAAGCTTGTACAGCTAATAGATCACGAGATATACACACATATATTTCAAACAAGCGAAAATACTGCAAAATGTACTTTTCTTTGCAAAAATCAAAAACTTCAATTTTCATTTTACAAACTTTTGTTATATATCGTTGGATAGAGGACAAAAAGCACCTTAAGAATCTGAAAAAAATAATACTCTAAATTAATTAGGTCACGCTCTAGAGCTACTCAAATTTGCGAATTTTGCTGTTTTCGGGGAGCTATAAAACCGGAAGTAGACTTCGGAGGTCAAAGGTCAAAGTATCAAATGATAGCCAAGGTCAATGACCTTTGACCTACTAAAGGTCAAGGTCGTCAAAGGTCAAGGTCACGAGAAATAATCCCCCAAACTTCGAAAAAATTCAACCGGATGTTGCAAAATTGCAAAAGTGAAATTGAAAAATCGGTTACCATAATTTTTTTCGCAATCAACTAAGCTTTCCAGAAATATAAACATCACGCAAATCGCTCTTACCGTAGAGGCCCCATTTTGAGTTTTACAAAAAAGTGAATTTCAAGATGGCGGCCAAAGTATTACTTCTGGTCTGGATTTTTTTTTTAAATCGGCCAGTTTTTTTAAAAAGATATTGTTCAACACAAGTTTCAATGACCCGTGACAATTAGACCGGAAGTAGACCGAAAATCAGAGATTTCAACTTTGAACCCTTTTTGAGCGTAAACCGGAAGTGACGCAAAATATTTGACAATGTCATTTTGTTTAGATATATAGTCTCTCTTAGCACCTAAAATTGGAACTTAATCGGATAGAAATTTAAAAAATGGTAAAAAAATTCGAAAATATGGCAAAAGATTGTCTGCTACGAATTTTCGAAATTCGAATTTTTTTAACTGCTATCCTATTGGATATTGTATGTAGATTCTGAAAATGAAAACCCGATGAAAATCGGGCCAAAATTGCGCCTTCTAGAGCCGAAAAACTGTTTTTTGCAAATGTTGCACTGTTGCACTTCTGGTTTTGCAAAAATGTTCCAATTTATATTCATTAACTTTTTTGCCACTACAGAAGGTCTAGGAAAGTTGAATGGTTGCTGCAACTACTGTAGTTTAAGAGCAGGAAGGTGTGGAAAAATCGAAAAAAAAAAAAAAAAAAAAAAAAAAAAAAAAAAAAAAAAAAAAAAGACATTTCGAAAACAAACTGGGACTTTGCTGAAAGCAAAGTCCCACAACTAGAGCCACACGTGGCACAGAGTGGGACTTTGCTAACGTTGCCAAATTGCAACAGACAGGCCGAAACATCTGATTTTCTCGGAGCATATGGCCAAAGCAACGAGGTATCTGTGTGCAAAGAATTTTTTGGAAAAACGTTATTTCCTACTGACGCAATTCGCTGACCTATATAAATGCTAAATTGAAAGTTTACCCGGATGTGCCACGCCCATCTCATTTTTTTTTTGCGTAAATCTAATAACATTCAAAATATATATTCAAGGTACAAAATTGAAGCTTGTACATTTAAAAGATCACGAGATATGCACAAATACATTTCAAAAAGGCAAAATGTACTTTAATTTTAAAAGTACCAAAATTAAATTTTCATTTTAAAAACTTTTCTTATACATTGCTGGAAAGTGGACAAAAAGCCCCTTAAGAATCTGAAAATAATAAACCTCTAAATTAATTACGTCACGCTCTAGAGCAGTCCAAAGTTGTGAATTTTGCTGCTTTCGAGCAGCTATAAAACCGTAAATAGACGTCAGAAGTCTAATGCCAAATTGTCAACTGATAGCTAAAGTCAGTGACCAATGACCTTGTAAAGGTCAAGGTCACCAAAGGTCAACGTCACTAGAAATAAGCCCCCAAACTAAAAAAAAAACTGATTTTTTGCAAATGTCGCAAAATTGCAACAAACAGGCAGAAACATTTGATTTTTTGGGATAACCTGGCCAAAGTAATGAGATATATGTATGCAAGGTACTTTTTTGAAAAACGTTATTTACTGCAGCCGTAATTCGGTGACCGATATAAATGGTAAATTTGAAGTTCACCCGGATGTGCCACGCCCATCTCGTTTTTTTGGAGGGGAATCTAATCATATTCAAAATGTATATTCACAGTAAAAATTTGAAGCTTGTCCAGCTAATAGATCACGAGATATACACACATACATTTCAAACAAGCGAAAATACGGCAAAATGTACTTTTCTTTGCAAAAATCAAAAACTTCAATTTTCATTTTACAAACTTTTGTTATATATCGTTGGAAGGAGGACAAAAAACAATCTAAGAATCTGAAAAAATTAACACTCTAAATTAATTAGGTCACGCTCTAGAGCAGCCCAAAGTTGCGAATTTTGCTGTTTTCGGGCAGCTATAAAACCGGAAGTAGACGTCGGAGGTCAAAGTTCAAAGTATCAACTGATAGCCAAGGTCAATGACCTTTGACCTACTAAAGTTCAAGGTCGTCAAAGGTCAAGGTCACGAGAAATAAGCCCCCAAACTTTGAAAAAATTCAACCGGATATTGCAAAAAAGCAAAAGCAAAATTCAAAAATCGATTTCCAACATTTTGATCGCAATCGACTAAGCTTTCCAGAAATATAAAAATTACACAAATCGCTTTTACCGTAGAGGCCCCATTTTGAGTTTTACAAAAAAGTGACATTTCAAGATGGCGGCCAAAGTTTTACTTCCGGTCTGGATTTTTTTTTTTAAATCGGCCAGTTTTTTTAAAAAGATATTGTTCAACACAAGTTTCAATGACCCGTGTTAATTAGACCGGAAGTAGACCGAAAATCAGAGATTTCAACTTTGAACCCTTTTTGAGCTTAAACCGGAAGTGACGCAAAATAGTTGACAATGTTATTTTGTTCAGATTTATAGTCTCTCTTAGCACCTAAAATTGGAACTTAATCGGACAGAAATTTAAAAAATGGTAAAAAAATTCGAAAATACGGCAAAAGATTGTCTGCTACGAATTTTCGAAATTCGAATTTTTTTAACTGCTATCCTATTGGATATTGTATGTAGATTCTGAAAATGAAAACCCGATGAAAATCGGGCCAAAATTGCGCCTTCTAGAGCCGAAAAACTGTTTTTTGCAAATGTTGCACTGTTGCACTTCTGGTTTTGCAAAAATGTTCCAATTTATATTCATTAATTTTTTGCCACTACAGAAGGTCTAGGAAATTTGAATGGTTGCTGCAACTACTGTAGTTTAAGAGCAGGAAGGTGTGGAAAAATCGGAAAAAAACAAAAAAAACTAGAGCCACACGTGGCACAGAGTGGGATTTTGCTAACGTTGCAAAATTGCAACAAACAGGCCGAAACATCTGATTTTCTGGGAGAACCTGGCCAAAGCAACGAGGTATCTGTGTGCAAAGAATTTTTTGGAAAAATGTTATTTCCTACAGATGTAAAGCGCTGACCGATATAACTGGTAAATTGGAAGTTTACCCGTATGTGCCACGCCCATCTAATTTACTTTTGCGTAAATCTAATCTCATACAAAATATATATTCATGGTTCAAATTTGAAGCTTGTACATCTAATAGATCACGAGATATACACAAATACGTTTCAAAAAAGCAAAATGTACTTTAATTTTAAAAGTCCAAAAATTAAATTTTCATTTTAAAAACTTTTGTTGTGCATCGCTGGAAAGAGGACAAAAGGCGCCTTGGGAATGTGAAAAAAATAACCCTCTAAATTAATTAGGTCACGCTCTAGAGCAGTCCAACTTTGCAAATTTTGGTGCTTTCGAGCAGCTATAAAACCGGAAATAGACGTCAGAAGTCTAATGCCAAATTGTCAACTGATAGCTAAAGTCAGTGACCAATGACCTTGTAAAGGTCAAGGTCACCAAAGGTCAAAGTCACTAGAAATAAGCCCCCAAACTAAAAAAAAACTGATTTTTGCAAATGTCGCAAAATTGCAACAAACAGGCAGAAACATTTGATTTTTTGGGATAACCTGGCCAAAGTAATGAGATATATGTATGCAAGGTACTTTTTTGAAAAACGTTATTTACTGCAGCCGTAATTCGGTGACCGATATAAATGGTAAATTTGAAGTTCACCCGGATGTGCCACGCCCATCTCGTTTTTTTGGAGGGGAATCTAATCATATTCAAAATGTATATTCACAGTAAAAATTTGAAGCTTGTACAGCTAATAGATCACGAGATATACACACATATATTTCAAACAAGCGAAAATACGGCAAAATGTACTTTTCTTTGCAAAAATCAAAAACTTCAATTTTCATTTTACAAACTTTTGTTATATATCGTTGGATAGAGGACAAAAAGCACCTTAAGAATCTGAAAAAAAATAATACTCTAAATTAATAAGGTCACGCTCTAGAGCTACCCAAATTTGCGAATTTTGCTGTTTTCGGGAAGCTATAAAACCGGAAGTAGACTTCGGAGGTCAAAGGTCAAAGTATCAAATGATAGCCAAGGTCAATGACCTTTGAACTACTAAAGGTCAAGGTCGTCAAAGGTCAAGGTCACGAGAAATAAGCCCCCAAACTTCGAAAAAATTCAACCGGATGTTGCAAAATTTCAAAAGTGAAATTCAAAAATCGGTTACCATAATTATTTTCGCAATCAACTAAGCTTTCCAGAAATATAAACATCACGCAAATCGCTCTTACCGTAGAGGCCCCATTTTGAGTTTTTACAAAAAAGTGAATTTCAAGATGGCGGCCAAAGTATTACTTCCGGTCTTGATTTTTTTTTTAAATCGGCCAGTTTTTTTAAAAAGATATTGTTCAACACAAGTTTCAATGACCCGTGACAATTAGACCGGAAGTAGACCGAAAATCAGAGATTTCAACTTTGAACCCTTTTTGAGCGTAAACCGGAAGTGACGCAAAATATTTGATAATGTCATTTTGTTTAGATTTATAGTCTCTCTTAGCACCTAAAATTGGAACTTAATCGGACAGAAATTTAAAAAATGGTAAAAAGATTCGAAAATACGGCAAAAGATTGTCTGCTACGAATTTTCGAAATTCGAATTTTTTTAACTGCTATCCTATTGGATATTTGCGCCTTCTAGAGCCGAAAAACTGTTTTTTGCAAATGTTGCACTGTTGCACTTCTGGTTTTGCAAAAATGTTCCAATTTATATTCATTAACTTTTTTGCCACTACAGAAGGTCTAGGAAAGTTGAATGGTTGCTGCAACTACTGTAGTTTAAGAGCAGGCAGGTGTGGAAAAATCGAAAAAAAAAAAAAAAAAAAAAAAAAAAAAAAAAAAAAGAGACATTTCGAAAACAAACTGGGACTTTGCTGAAAGCAAAGTCCCACAACTAGAGCCGTACGCCTAACGGCACTGAAGCAGTGCGTTCCATCCAGGGATTCGTTCGTTCGTTCATTAAGCAAAAGACAAAAAGGGTTTATTAAAATAAAAAAATGTGCTTCAGAGATGGATTTTGATTTCATAACAAACGCTCCCATACCCCCCTTTTCCCCCTTTCCCCTCTTTGCCCCTCCCCATCCTTAGCCCTCATCATCAATTAAGATAGATAATAAGTTAAAATCATAATAAAAAATGGATAAAGGGTCGTTTAATCTAAAAAAGATATGCGGATCGCCGAAACTCATATTTGTAAATCGCCCAAACGTAGAGAATAATACCCAAAACAAAGTAGATTGTTTTATATATTAAATTCGCAATTTTCAGATGGCGATGAAACCAAAAGTAGATATCGTACAAAATATATATATATATAGCATTGGATAGACAATGTCGAAGCTATATACAAATCGAAAGGTCACTAATGGTTCAAGTTGTCTTAAGTCGCCAGGGTATAACATTGAGACACCACATAAGTAGCGCGGCCTAACATTTTAAAATTTATATTGAATAGAGTTTCGTCCCTTAGACCATTATTCCAGTCAACTATATATTATTGTTGCATAATTATAAGAGATAAAATTTAGAATTCTAAAGGTTGTAATTTCGTTCCAAATATTCAATATTTACATCACCCACAACTGGAAAAACATATATAACAACTTTGAATCATTTTAACTGGATGTAGAACGATTAAACTAAAAAATAATTTCAGATCGCTTAAACTTATATCTTGTAGATCGCCCAAATGCAACACATTAAACAGATTGTTTTAAAGGGAAAATTCGCAATTTTCAAATGGCGATAAAAGTATACATCTTACAATAAAGCTTTATATATCATTGGATATAAGTTCTCGAGAGCTATCACATTTGTACAGGTCAAAAATTCGTCAAAGGTCAACGTCAGAATATACGACCCTTCAAAGTTTTTTAAAAATTTTAATCGTAAAAAAATCAAAATCAAAATCAAAATTCAAAAATCGGTTTCCATATATATTTCGTCAATCGGTTATAGATACTATATACATCAAAATAACACAAATCGAATTATCCACCAAGACCCTATTTCGATTTAAAGAAAACACGCATAGTTAGTATAGAAGAAACTACAAATTTGGAACTTTTTAAAGAACAGCCTACTTTTTCCCTATAGCGAGAGGAGAGTTAACCCACTTCTCTCCAATCAATATAATTAGATAGAGACGCAGTGGATTGAACATATTCAGTATATTCTTTCCAACAGACTTAATTCAATATCAAAGTTTTTTGTAAAAGTTATGAGTGGTAAAAATAAAAAGATCTTTTAAAATAAATATAAAATACATTTATTGAATCTAACCTTTATAAGCAGTGTTTTGTTAACACTATTCTTAAATCATTAGAATAATGTTCAGTTGGCTTGATTAAATAGATTAACCATTTTTTTAATTATTATGTATTTCGCAAAGATCAAATTACCTCCCTTATCAAACGGTTGATATTAATAACAAAACGTGTATTATAACTAGTTTCGGAGAGCTATAAAACCGGAAGTAAACTTAGGAGAACAAAAATGAACATACCATTGGATAGATTTGATCAAGAGGTATATCTTGTATTCAGGCCTCGATGTCTTCAAAGGTCAAGGTCACAAGGTATGAGCCTTGAAACTTTTAAAAATTACCGAAAAGATTCAACCGGAAATTGCAAAAAAGCAAAATCGAAATTCAAAAATTCCTTCCCATACTTTTTTGCGCAATCGACTGTAGTTACCAGAAATACATATATCACACAACTCAGATTTAACCCTAAGGCCCCATTTTGAATTTTACAGAAGTGGGTCATATCAATTTTGCGGCCAAAGTATCAACAATTCCTACCCTAAAAGTGTCCTTCATTTTTTAAGTCATATCGATAGAAACCTATCTATATAAGTTTTGGTGACATTCAGACAATACTTAATGAGTGGGCTAACCGGAAGTTTGTACCTTTATTTTGTGGAAACCGGAAGTGGTGCAAAATTTTTGTTTGAGCGAAATTGCTTTCTTTGGTGGTCTGTTTTAGCACAATAAATTTCAAATCAATCGGACAAATACACGAGAAAATAGAAAATTTGGTCAAAATTGGCAAAATTCGGGTCAAAAATGTGTGCTATGAATTTTCAAAATTCGAATTTCTTTTAATGCTATCATATTAGATATTCGAGCAAGATTATAAAATTGAAAATCCGAGCAAAATTGAAGCAAAAACGCGCCTTCAATGACCAATTTTCTGCTTTTTGAACAGCTTTTAATTTTGCACTTCCGGTTTAGCAAAAACGTTCTAATTTATATTCATTCAGTAATAGACCAAAAATGAATATCTAGGGCATTGAAAATGTTGCTGTAACTATTATAGTTGCTGAAGACTACTCGTTACAAAATCATAATTTTTAAAAATTACGAAAACAAAGCAGTGTGTTCGATAGAACACACTGCAAAAAAGAGACATTTCGAAAACAAACTAGAGCCGTACGCCTAACGGCACTGAAGCAGTGCGTTTTGCTTAACGTTCGTTCGTTAAGCAAAAGACAAAAAGGGTTTATTAAAATAAAAAAATGTGCATCAGAAATGGATCATAACAAACCCTCCCATACCCCCCTTTTCCCTCTTTGCCCCTCCCCATCCTTAGCCCTCATCATCAATTAAGATAGATAATAAGTTAAAATCATAATAAAAAATGGATAAAGGGTCGTTTAATCTAAAAAAGATATGCGGATCGCCGAAACTCATATTTGTAAATCGCCCAAACGTAGAGAATAATACCCAAAAACAAAGTAGATTGTTTTATATATTAAATTCGCAATTTTCAGATGGCGATGAAACCAAAAGTAGATATCGTACAAAATATATATATATATAGCATTGGATAGACAATGTCGAAGCTATATACAAATCGAAAGGTCACTAATGGTTCAAGTTGTCTTAAGTCGCCAGGGTATAACATTGAGACACCACATAAATAGCGCGGCCTAACATTTTAAAATTTATATTGAATAGAGTTTCGTCCCTTAGACCATTATTCCAGTCAACTGTATATTATTGTTGCATAATTATAAGAGATAAAATTTAAAATTCTAAAGGTTGTAATTTCGTTCCAAATATTCAATATTTACATCACCCACAACAGGAAAAACATATATAACAACTTTGAATCATTTTGACTGGATGTAGAACGATTAAACTAAAAAATAATTTCAGATCGCTGAAACTTATATCTTGTAGATCGCCCAAATGCAACACATTAAACAGATTGTTTTATAGGGAAAATTCGCAATATTCAAATGGCGATAAAAGCGGAAGTATACATCTTACAATAAAGCTTTATATATCATTGGATAGAACTTCTTGAGAGCTATCACATTTGTACAGGTCAAAAATTCGTCAAAGGTCAACGTCAGAATATACGACCCTTCAAAGTTTTAAAAAATTTTGATCGTAAAAAAATCAAAATCAAAATTAAAATTTAAAAATCTGTTTCCATATATATTTCGGCAATCGGTTATAGATACTATATACATCAAAATAACACAAATCGAATTATCCCCCGAGACCCTATTTCGATTTAAAGAAAACACGCACAGTTAGTATAGAAGAAATTACAAAATTTTGAAATTTTTAAACGCGCAATTTTGATTAAAATACCAAGTGTGATATATTAATAGAAAGATGAGATTAAGCGTAAAAGTAATATGTAAGAAATTCTGTCCTATGTAAATTGGGTCACGTGATAGAGCTCTTGAACGTTAAAATTCGTGATTTTCAATTGGCTGCAAAACCGGAAGTAAACATCGGACAACAAAAGTGGGGATACCATTGGGCAGATATAATGAAGGGCAATAACTTTTGTTCGGGTCAAAAGGTCATCAAAGGTCAAGGTCACGAAATATGACCGGTTAAAGTTTTGACAATTACTGAAAAAATTCAACCGGAAATAAAAGAAAAGCAAAATCGAAATTCGAAAATTCCTTCCCATACTTTTTTGCGCAATCAATTGATGTTTCTAGAAAATCTAAAATTATGCAAATTAGACTTATCCCTGAGAACTTATTTCAGTTTTACAAAATTTAGTCGTATCAAGATGGCGGAAAATCCGTTACTTCCGGTTCGAATTTTCTTAATTTAGCATCATTCAATAGACAATTGTAGCTAATTGCAAAAGAAATTTTTCAAATATCTTCATTATTCCGGAAGTGTAAAGTTCAACTTTAAAAGCAAATAACATCAAAACCGGAAGTGATATCGAAATTTTGAAAATTAATTATACTTCGCAATCCAAATGTCTATATATCTGTAAGTTTTCAGATCGATCGAAATAAAACTGTAGAAGTTAGAAAATGCAAAAAATTTCAAATTCAAAATGTCAGCGAGAAAGTTGGGAAATGTATAATTCTTAAATTGCTATCTTTTAAAACTAAATTCAATGTAGTTACCTAAAAAAAACCGATCAAAATCGGATCAAAAATAAAGCCGCAAATTGAAAAACAAAGAAAAACTGTAGACGGCGCTACGTCATTTCCTGTAGGTCAAAATGGCGTCAAAATACATTCATCAGATTTAGTCTCGCGGCATTTTCGGGAGAAATGTTAACAGAATGTGCGTGGCATGTGCAGTTTTGGCTGGGTGCTCTGACCAGAATTCGAAAAAAAAAAAAAAAAAAAAAAAAAAAAAAAAAAATTTCGAAAACAAAGCAGCAACTAGAGCCGTACGCCTAACGGCACTGAAGCAGTGCGTTCCATCCAGGGATTCGTTCGTTAAACAAAAGACAAAAAGGGTTTATTAAAATAAAAAAAATGTGCATCAGAAATGGATTTTGATTTCATAACAAACGCTCCCATACCCCCCTTTTCCCCCTTTCCCCTCTTTGCCCCTCCCATCCTTAGCCCTCATCATCAATTAAGATAGATAATAAGTTAAAATCATAATAAATAATGGATAGAGGGTCGTTTAATCTAAAAAAGATATCCGGATCGCCGAAACTCATATTTGTAAATCGCCCAAACGTAGAGAATAATACCCAATGCAATGTAGATTGTTTTATATATTAAATTCGCAATTTTCAGATGGCGATGAAACCAAAAGTAGATATCGTACAAAAAATATATATATAGCATTGGATAGACAATGTCGAAGCTATATACAAATCGAAAGGTCACTAATGGTTAAAGTTGTCTTAAGTCGCCAGGGTAAAACATTGAGACACCACATAAATAGCGCGGCCTAACATTTTAAAATTTATATTGAATAGAGTTTCGTCCCTTAGACCATTATTCCAGTCAACTGTATATTATTGTTGCATAATTATAAGAGATAAAATTTAAAATTCTAAAGGTTGTAATTTCGTTCCAAATATTCAATATTTACATCACCTACAACAGGAAAAACATATATAACAACTTTGAATCATTTTAACTGGATGTAGAACGATTAAACTAAAAAATAATTTCAGATCGCTGAAACTTATATCTTGTAGGTCGCCCAAATGCAACACATTAAACAGATTGTTTTATAGGGAAAATTCGCAATTTTCAAATGGCGATAAAAGCGGAAGTATACATTTTACAATAAAGCTTTATATATCATTGGATAGAACTTCTCGAGAGCTATCATATTTGTACAGGTCAAAAATTCGTCAAAGGTCAACGTCACAATATACGACCCTTCAAAGTTTTTAAAAATTTTAATCGTTAAAAAATCAAAATCAAAATTCAAAAATCGGTTTCCATATATATTTCGGCAATCGGTTATAGATTCTTAATACATCAAAATAACACAAATCGAATTATCCCCCGAGACCCTATTTCGATTTAAAGAAAAACACGCACAGTTAGTATAGAAGAAATTACAAAATTTTGAAATTTTTAAACGAGCAATTTTGATTAAAGTACCAAGTGTGATATATTAATAGAAAGATGAGATTAAGCGTAAAAGGAATATGTAAGAAATTCTGTCCTATGTAAATTAGGTTACGTGATAGAGCTCTTTAAAGTTAAAATTCGTGATTTTCAATAGGCTGCAAAACCGGAAGTAAACATCGGACAACAAAAGTGAACATACCATTGGGTAGATATAATCAAGGGCAATAACTTTTGTTCAGGTCAAAAGGTCACCGAAGGTCAAGGTCGCGAAATATGACCTTTTAAATTTTTGACAATTACTGGAAAATTTCAACCGGAAATA
Organism: Nipponacmea schrenckii; assembly: GCA_030562195.1. Taxonomy (NCBI): domain Eukaryota; kingdom Metazoa; phylum Mollusca; class Gastropoda; family Lottiidae; genus Nipponacmea; species Nipponacmea schrenckii. Next base: position 15,908,433 of record JAUJPP010000005.1, on the reverse strand, counting down.
AAAGAAAAGCAAAAGCGAAATTCAAAAATCCCTTCCCATACTTTTTTTGCGCAATCGTTGAATGTTTTTAGAAAATCTAAAATTATGGAAATTAGATTTAATCCTGAGGCCCCATTTTGAGTTTTACAAAAGTTAGTCATATCAACATGGCGGCTGATCCTTTACTTCCGGTTTGGATTTTTTAAATTTAGCATCATTTAGTAGACAATTGTAGCTAATTGCAAAATAAATTTTTTAAATATCTTCTATATTTCGGAAGTGCAAAATTCAAATTTAAAAGCAAATAACTTCAAAACCGGAAGTGATATCGAAATTTTGAAAATTAATTTTGGTTCGCAATCAAAATGTCTTTATATCTGTAAGTTTTCAAGTCGATCGAAAGAAAACTGTAGAAGTAAAAAATTGCTAAAAATTCAAAATTCAAAAAGTCGGCGACAAAGTTGGGAAATGATTAATTCTCAAATTGCTATCTTTTAGAACTAAGTTCAATGTAGTTATCTAAAAAAGAACGATCAACATTGGATCAAAAATAAAGCCGCAAATTGAAAAAGAAAGAAAAACTTTGGAATGCGCTACGTCATTTCCTGTTAAAAAAAAATGCATCAAATTACATTCATTAATATTACTTTCACGAGTACGACAAGAAAATGGAAAGAGTGAATTCATAGCATATGTAGTTTTGGCTGGGCGCTCTGGGAAGAATTCGAAAAAAAAAAAAAAAAAAATCATTTCGAAAACAAAGCAGTGCGTTCAATAGAACGCACTGCAAAAAAAAAAAAAAAAAAAAAGAATTGACAAACCGAAAACAAACTGCAACTAGAACCGTTAGACGGTACCAAGGCAGTGCGCGTCCCTTCTATTGCATGGGTGAAACGTTGCATTTATAATATCCAATTCCATAATAATAACTAGACCTGTTTGTAACAGTTGTGCAGCTTCCGAGATATTTAGAATTTGTTATATCTCCTGGCTGTCATTTAAAATAGAACGTAACCACGCCTACTCAGTGTAATGACTTGTTTTGATTGGTTGCGATACTGAAACTGGAAATGTCAAAATTTGTCTTGACCAAACATAAGAAATTAACACAATTTGACTTTATGACCTGTTACATTATCCTCTTAACTCTTCTTGTAACATTTATATCTGTTTAATTAGTGTGTAAAACAAAACGTCGAAAAAACAAATTTGTGGTCTAAGGGACATAACACCTTATTTGAGATTACAAATTGATCTCGGATTAAATTAACTTTCCAGATCGTTGATACTTTTAATTTGTTTATTTATTTATTTATCAATCTTAATTTAGGTGTAGTAGGAACATTAGATCCTGCAATTTATGGCAAGTTGTCATGGTATAACATAGAACCATCAAATTAACAGTGCGGCTTTACATCTTTAAGAGAGTATTTTATAGAGTTCCGTCCCTTATACCACTAGTCCTCTCAACTGTACATTATTTTTGCTTAAGAGAATATCATTTAAAATTCTAAAGGTTGTCATTTCCTTCCAAATATTCCATATCATACATCGCCCACAACGAGAAATGAACAATCATTCCTTTTATTTAAGATATATAATATCTTTGAATCATTTTAACTGGATTAATTTTTAATCGTAAAAAAATCAAAATCAAAATAACAATTCAAAAATCGGTTTCCATATATATTTCGGCAATAGATTCTATATACATGTACATCAAAATAACACAAATTGAATTATCTTCCGAGACCCTATTTCGATTTAAAGAAAAATACACACAGTTAGTATAGATGAAATTACAAAATTTGCAAATTTAAAACGTGCAATTTTGATCAAATATCAAGTGTTATACACCATTGGAAAGAATAACTAGACCTGTTTGTAACAGTTCTGCAGCTTTCGAGCTATTTAGAATTTGTTGGTCTCCTGGCTGTCATTTAAGGATAGAATGTAGATTGATTTTGCGATTATTGGGAGAGATGATTTATTCATGATTTAACACGTGACATTTGAGCTTGTTTATAGACTGGCAATCATTAAGGTTTGTGATGTAAAAATATCTGGGCTTAACCACGCCCACAAAGTCCATTGACTTGTTTTGGAAACTTCAACTGGAAATGTCAAAATTTGTGAATTGACCGTTTTATTCACATATGTACAGGTATAAAGATCGCCAAAGGTCAACGTCACAATATACACCTTCGAAGTTTTTATAATTTTTAATCGTAATTAAATCAAAATCAAATTAAAAGTTCAAAAATCAGTTTCCATATAAATTTCGGCAATCGGTTATAGATTCTATATACATGTCCATCAAAATAACACATATTGACTGATCCTCCGAGACCCTATTTCGATTGAAAGAAAAATACACACAGTGATGTAAAATATCTGGGCGTAACCACGCCCACAAAGTCTAATGATTTGTTTTGATTGGTTGTGATACTTTAACTGGAAATGTCAAAATTTGTGTCTTGACCAAAAGATAAGAAATTAACACAATCAGACTTTATGACCTGTTTATTTATATCTGTTTAATTAGAGTGTAATTTTATTCTTAAACTTTTCGCAATTTTTATTTATACATATTGATTTATATATTGCTTGAAAGCTGGGAATTTGCACATTATAAATCTGTTCGAATTTTGTTTTTAAGTTAAATAGAACTAAATATAAAAAAATATGAATGTTAAAATCGCTTATTTTCTACTAGGCGTATTTTCATCAGTTTTCGGTCTATAGCTAAAATAAAGATATTGTTAGAAAGCTGATGAAAATCACATCACAATAATGTCAATTAGAATGTTGCCAAGAGTCTTGTTCATGAGATATAACCATCTGAAGATACGAGAAATATGCAAATTACCAATTTTTGGATCCCTATTAATCCAAATGTTCTTTACTAAAATTAGAAATCAAGGTATCATATGAACCTTTAGCCAATGAAGATGATTTTGCAGAAAAATAAAGGATGCATATTAGTAAGTTAGTCCTCTTCGTTCCTTGCGGAGAATAGGGCTGCTACAGACGTTCTCCATCTCACTCTGTGATGAGCTGTTCTTTTTGCTTCATTCCAGGTCTTGCCAATCCTTCCTAGCTCTTTCAGTCTTATTCTTTTCAAGCTATGTAAAGGTCGTCCTTGTCTTCTATGCCCTTGGGGATTCCAGTCCAGAGCCTCTCTGGTGATGTTGTTTTGAGATCAAAAGGATGCATATGGTAGAGTTAAAAGTTATGAACTTTCAAACGGAAGTCAGTTTTGAAAAACTTTGGCAGGACCTGGTCCAAAGACAAATTTAAAATTGAAAAATATGCCACTAGAGGTCCTAGATAATTATCCAAATTATATTTTGTATATAAGTCTGAAAAAAATAGGATTAAAAACTGGCGGACGAGTAGTATTTTTCGAATAATTTGCATATTTCAAGATAGCCATCAAACGGTTAGGAATTTGCATATACGGCATACATACAAAATGCAGATATTGATAGTACTAATTCTGTGGAATGATAAAATTGCAAGTTGCAAAAATTTAATCCGAAAATTCCGATTTCTATGATTTTCTACATTTTTTGGTCATTTTCGGACGTTTCCGGCTAATTTCGGAAAATGTTTTATCGGAATCTTTAATGATAATTTTTTGTCTACTCATCTACCAATTTTTGTGAAAAAATAAGACGTAAATTTAAAAAAAACACGTGCTTTTTCATAAATCACGCACAATTAATATAGAACTAAGAACAAAATTTTCAAATATTAAAAAGCGCAATTTTGATCAAAATATAAAGTGTTATACACCATTGGAAAGAATAAATTACGCGTAATAAGGACATAAAAGAAATTTTGACGTATGTAAATTAGGTCACGTGACAGAGCTCTTCGAAGTTAATAAGTGCAATTTTCAAATGGCTGTAAAACCGGAAGTTGACATTGCACAACACAAATGAAGACATCAATGGATAGATCTCGACAAGGGCAACAACTTTTGTGCAGGTCACATGGTCACCAAAGGTCAAGGTCACGAAATATGAACGTTGGAAAATTAGGCACTGAGTGAAAAAAAAGAACCGGAAATGAAAGGTAAGCTAAATCGAATAAGGCCCAATTTTTCACTTTACAAAAGTAAGTGGTTTAATGATGGCGACTGATCTGTTACTTCCGGTTCAATTTTTGTTAATTATAAAATCATTATGAGTTAATAGTAACTAATTGCAAAAAATAAAATTCAAATATCTTTAGAATTCCGGAAGTGAAAATTCGAAGTTTAGCGACGTATGACGCCGAAACCGGAAGTGATGTCGACATTTTGAAAACAGATTTTTCTTGACAAGAAAAATGTTTATCTAACTGCAAATTTTGATTTCGATCTAATCAAAATTGCAAAAGTTAGAAAAAGTGTTAAATTTTAAAATTCAAAAGTCAGCAACAAAAGTAAAAAAAATTTTTAAACTGCTATTATGTAAATCTAAGTTATAAGTAGTAAATAAAAAAAAGTACGAACCAGATTGGATAAAAAAACGAGCCGTGAGTTAGTAAACAAAAATAAAATTTGTGACGTTCTACGTCATTTCCGGTAGAATAAAAATGCGTCATTTTACATTTAAACAACAACGAGCACTAAATTACGTTACAATATCACGCCAGATTGTGTAAGACATTTGCAGTTATGGCTGGGGAGCGTGACCAGAAAGAGACAAAAAAAAAATAGTCATTTCGAAAACAAAGCAGTGCGTTTGAATTGACAAACCGAAAACAAACTGGAACTTTGCGGTAGCAAAGTCACGTGGCACAGAGTGGGACTTGCAAAATTGCAACAAACAGCCCGAAACATTTGATTTTCTGGGAGATTCTGGCCAAAGCAACGAGGTATCTGTGTGCAAAGTACTTTTTTGAAAAACGTTTTTCCTACAGATGTAAAGCGCTGACCGATATAATTGAGGAATTGGAAGTTTACCCGGATGAGCCACGCCCATCTCATTTATTTTGGCGTAAATCTAATCACATTTGAAATGTATATTCGCGGTACAAATTTGAAGCTTGTACAGCTAATAGATCACGAGATAAACACAAATACATTTCAAAAAAACAAAATGTACTTTAATTTTAAAAGTGCAAAAATTACATTTTTATTTTAGAAAATGTTGTTATACATCGCTGGAAAGTGGACAAAAAGCGCCTTAAGAATCTGAAAAAAATAACCCTCTAAATTAATTAGGTCACGATCTAGAGCAGTCCAAAGTTGTATATTTTGATGTATTCGGGCAGATATAAAACCGGAAGTAGACGTCGAAGGTGAAATGTCAATTTGTCAACTGAAAGCCAAAGTCCGTGACCTATGACCTTGTAAAGGTCAAGGTCACCAAAGGTCAAAGTCACGAGAAAGAAGCCCCACAACTCGAAAAATAACTGATACTTTTTGCTAGTGTTGCAAATTGCAACAAACAGGCCGAAGCATCTGATTTTTCGGGATCCACTGGCCAAAGCAAAGAGGTATCTGTGTGCAAGGTACTTTTTTTAAAACGTTATTTCCTACAGCCGTAATTCGCTGACCCATATAAATGGTAAAATGGAATTTTACCCGGATGTGCCACGCCCATCTCATTTTTTTTTATATGAATGTAATCACATTCAAAATGCAAATTTGAAGATGGTACATCTAATAGATCACGAGATATACACACATACATTTCCAAAAAACGCAAATACGGCAAATAGTACTTTTATTTTCAAAATGAAAAAATTCAATTTTCATTTTAAAAACCTTTGTTATACATCGTTGGAAAGAGGTTGGAAAAGCACTTTAAGAATCTGAAAAAAATAACCCTCTAAATTAATTAGGTCACGCTCTAGAGCAGTCCAGAGTTGCGAATTTTGCTGTTTTTGGGCAGCTATAAAACCGGAAGTAGACGTCGGAGGTCAAAGGTCAAAGTATCAACTGATAGCCAAGGTCAATGACCTTTGACCTAATAAAGGTCATGGGCACCAAAGGTCAAGGTCACGAGAAATAAGCCCCAAAACTTCGAAAAAATTTAACCGGATGTTGCAAAAATGCAAAAGCAAAATTCAAAAATCGGTTACCAACATTTTGATCGCAATCGACTAACCTTTATAGAAATATAAACATCACACAAATCGCTCTTACCGTAGAGGCCCCATTTTGAGTTTTACAAAAAAGTGACATTTCAAGATGGCGGCCAAATTTTTACTTCCGGTCCGAACTTTTTTTCTTCGTTTTTTTGTCTTCTAATTCAAATAAGATTGACATAAATTTGTTGCGATACATCAGTTGCAGCACAAGTAGGTCAAACGGAAGTTTAAACCCTTTTTACGCTGAAACCGGAAATGAAGCAAAAATTTGGACTCTGGCAATGTTTTCATATTCGTGACACTTGAAGGCACCCAAATTTTCAGATCAATCGGTCTTAAAATATCAAAGTTGCAAAAATGTGCAAAATAGGCAAAAAAATGTGTGCTATGAAATTTCGAATTTCGAATATTTTTAATTGCTATCTTGTTGGAAATTGTTTCAAGTTTTCAAAAATGCAAACCCGACAAAAATCGGTCCAAAAATGCGAATTCTAGAGCCACTGACCGACTTTTTAGACATGTTGCTATGCAGCACTTCCGGTTTTTCAAAAATGTTCCAATTTATATTTAATAGAAACGTCGCCACAACAGAAGATGTAGAGAAGTTGTGAAATTGCTGCAACTATGGCAGCCTAGGATGTGTGCCCTGTGTAAATTTCGAAAAAAAAAAAAAAAAAAAAAAAGACAAACCGAAAACGAACTTGGACTTTGCGGTAGCAAAGTCCCACGACTAGAGCCACAAGTGGCACAGAGTGGGACTTTGCTAACGTTGCAAAATTGCAACAGACAGGCCGAAACATCTGATTTTCTGGGAGCAGTCCAAAGTTGTGAATTTTGCTGTTTTCGGGCAGCTATAAAACCGGAAGTTGACGTCGGAGGTCAAATGTCAAAGTATTAAATGATAGACAAGGTCAATGACCTTTGACCTACTAAAGGTCAAGGTCACCAATGGTCAAGGTCATGAGAAATAAGCTTCCAAAATTAGAAAAAAATCAACCGGTTTGCTATTGTCGAGAAATTGCAACAAACATGATGAATCATCTGATTTTCTGGGATGAACTGGCCAAAGCAATGGGGTATCTGTGTGCAAAGAACTTTTTAAAGAAAACACTTTTTCCTATAGACGTAACTCGCTGACCCATGAAAACGGTAAATTCGAAATTTACCCGGATGTGCCACGCCCATCTCATTTTTTTTAGCGTGAATCTAATCACATTTAAAATGTATATTAACGGTACAAATTTGCAGTTTCTACATTTAATAGATCACGAGATATACACACATACATTTCAAACAAATGTAAATAGAGCAAAATGTACTGTTATGTTCAAAAATCAAAAACTTCAATTTTCATTTTACAAACTATTGTTATATATCGTTGGAAAGAGGACATTTGAAATGTATATTCGCGGTACAAATTTGAAGCTTGTACAGCTAATAGATCACGAGATATACACAAATACATTTCAAAAAAACAAAATGTACTTTAATTTTAAAAGTGCAAAAATTACATTTTTATTTTAGAAAATGTTGTTATACATCGCTGGAAAGTGGACAAAAAGCGCCTTAAGAATCTGAAAAAAATAACCCTCTAAATTAATTAGGTCACGATCTAGAGCAGTCCAAAGTTGTATATTTTGATGTATTCGGGCAGATATAAAACCGGAAGTAGACGTCGAAGGTGAAATGTCAATTTGTCAACTGAAAGCCAAAGTCCGTGACCTATGACCTTGTAAAGGTCAAGGTCACCAAAGGTCAAAGTCACGAGAAAGAAGCCCCACAACTCGAAAAATAACTGATACTTTTTGCTAGTGTTGCAAATTGCAACAAACAGGCCGAAGCATCTGATTTTTCGGGATCCACTGGCCAAAGCAAAGAGGTATCTGTGTGCAAGGTACTTTTTTTAAAACGTTATTTCCTACAGCCGTAATTCGCTGACCCATATAAATGGTAAAATGGAATTTTACCCGGATGTGCCACGCCCATCTCATTTTTTTTTATATGAATGTAATCACATTCAAAATGCAAATTTGAAGATGGTACATCTAATAGATCACGAGATATACACACATACATTTCCAAAAAACGCAAATACGGCAAATAGTACTTTTATTTTCAAAATGAAAAAATTCAATTTTCATTTTAAAAACCTTTGTTATACATCGTTGGAAAGAGGTTGGAAAAGCACTTTAAGAATCTGAAAAAAATAACCCTCTAAATTAATTAGGTCACGCTCTAGAGCAGTCCAGAGTTGCGAATTTTGCTGTTTTTGGGCAGCTATAAAACCGGAAGTAGACGTCGGAGGTCAAAGGTCAAAGTATCAACTGATAGCCAAGGTCAATGACCTTTGACCTAATAAAGGTCATGGGCACCAAAGGTCAAGGTCACGAGAAATAAGCCCCAAAACTTCGAAAAAATTTAACCGGATGTTGCAAAAATGCAAAAGCAAAATTCAAAAATCGGTTACCAACATTTTGATCGCAATCGACTAACCTTTATAGAAATATAAACATCACACAAATCGCTCTTACCGTAGAGGCCCCATTTTGAGTTTTACAAAAAAGTGACATTTCAAGATGGCGGCCAAATTTTTACTTCCGGTCCGAACTTTTTTTCTTCGTTTTTTTGTCTTCTAATTCAAATAAGATTGACATAAATTTGTTGCGATACATCAGTTGCAGCACAAGTAGGTCAAACGGAAGTTTAAACCCTTTTTACGCTGAAACCGGAAATGAAGCAAAAATTTGGACTCTGCCAATGTTTTCATATTCGTGACACTTGAAGGCACCCAAATTTTCAGATCAATCGGTCTTAAAATATCAAAGTTGCAAAAATGTGCAAAATAGGCAAAAAAATGTGTGCTATGAAATTTCGAATTTCGAATATTTTTAATTGCTATCTTGTTGGAAATTGTTTCAAGTTTTCAAAAATGCAAACCCGACAAAAATCGGTCCAAAAATGCGAATTCTAGAGCCACTGACCGACTTTTTAGACATGTTGCTATGCAGCACTTCCGGTTTTTCAAAAATGTTCCAATTTATATTTAATAGAAACGTCGCCACAACAGAAGATGTAGAGAAGTTGTGAAATTGCTGCAACTATGGCAGCCTAGGATGTGTGCCCTGTGTAAATTTCGAAAAAAAAAAAAAAAAAAAAAAAAGACAAACCGAAAACGAACTTGGACTTTGCGGTAGCAAAGTCCCACGACTAGAGCCACAAGTGGCACAGAGTGGGACTTTGCTAACGTTGCAAAATTGCAACAGACAGGCCGAAACATCTGATTTTCTGGGAGCAGTCCAAAGTTGTGAATTTTGCTGTTTTCGGGCAGCTATAAAACCGGAAGTTGACGTCGGAGGTCAAATGTCAAAGTATTAAATGATAGACAAGGTCAATGACCTTTGACCTACTAAAGGTCAAGGTCACCAATGGTCAAGGTCATGAGAAATAAGCTTCCAAAATTAGAAAAAAATCAACCGGTTTGCTATTGTCGAGAAATTGCAACAAACATGATGAATCATCTGATTTTCTGGGATGAACTGGCCAAAGCAATGGGGTATCTGTGTGCAAAGAACTTTTTAAAGAAAACACTTTTTCCTATAGACGTAACTCGCTGACCCATGAAAACGGTAAATTCGAAATTTACCCGGATGTGCCACGCCCATCTCATTTTTTTTAGCGTGAATCTAATCACATTTAAAATGTATATTAACGGTACAAATTTGCAGTTTCTACATTTAATAGATCACGAGATATACACACATACATTTCAAACAAATGTAAATAGAGCAAAATGTACTGTTATGTTCAAAAATCAAAAACTTCAATTTTCATTTTACAAACTATTGTTATATATCGTTGGAAAGAGGACAAAAAGCGCATTTAGAATCTGGAAAAACCCTCTAAATTTATTAGGTCACGCTCTAGAGCTACCCAAAGTTGCGAATTTTGCTGTTTTCGTGCAGCTATAAAACCGGAAGTAGACGTCGGAGGTCAAAGTTCAAAGTATCAACTGATAGCCAAGGTCAATGACCTTTGACCTACTAAAGATCTCGCTCACCAAAGGTCAAGGTCACGAGAAATAAGCCCCCAAACTTCGAAAAAATTCAACCGGATGTTGCAAAAATGCAAAAGCGAAATTCAAAAATCGGCTCCCAATGTTTTTTCGCAATCGACTGAGGATTCCAGAAATTAGACATGACCCTGAGGCCCCATTTTTACTTTTACAAAAAAGTAACATTTCAAGATGGCGGCCAAAGTTTCACTTCCGGTTCGGATTTTTTCTTCTTCGTTTTTTGTCTTCTAATTTAATTAAGATTGACATAAATTTTGTTGCGATACATCAATTACTGCACAAGTAGGTCAACCGGAAGTTTAAACCCTTTTTACGTTGAAACCAGAAATGAAGCCAAAATTTTGACTCTGCCAATGTTTTTATATTCGTGACACTTGAAGGCACCCAAATTTTCAGATTAATCGGTCTTAAAATAGCAAAGTTGCAAAAATGTGCAAAATACGGCAAAAAAATGTGTGCTACGAATTTTCGAATTATGAAATTTTTCAACTGCTATCTTGTTGGAAATTATTTCACGTTTCCAAAAATGCAAACCCGAAGAAAATCGATTGAAAATTCCGACTTTTTGGTATGTTGCAATGCAGCACTTCCGGTTTTGCAAAAATGTTCAAATGTTCATTCATTAGAAACGTCACCACTACAGAAGGTCTGCAGATGTTGTGAAATTGCTGCAACTATGGCAGCCTAGGCTGTGTGAGGTGTGTAAATTTCGAAGAAAAAAAAAAAAAAAAAAGAAGACAAACCGAAATCAAACTGGGACTTTGCCTTTGTGGTAGCAAAGTCCCACAACTAGAGCCACACGTGGCACAGAGTGGGACTTTGCTAACGTTGCAAAATTGCAACAGACAGGCCGAAACATCTGATTTTCTGGGAGCATATTGCCAAAGCAACGAGGTATCCATGTGCAAAGAATTTTTTGGAAAAACGTTATTTCCTACTGACGTAATTCGTTGACCTATATAAATGCTAAATTGAAAGTTTACCCGGATGTGCCACGCCCATCTCATTTTTTTTTTGCGTAAATCTAATAACATTCAAAATATATATTCACGGTACAAATTTGAAGCTTGTACATTTAAAAGATCACGAGATATGCACAAATACATTTCAAAAAGGCAAAATGTACTTTAATTTTAAAAGTGCAAAAATTAAATTTTCATTTTAAAAACTTTTGTTATACATTGCTGGAAAGTGGACAAAAAGCGCCTTAAGAATCTGAAAATAATAAACCTCTAAATTAATTAGGTCACGCTCTAGAGCAGTCCAAAAAGGGCAGCTATAAAACCGGAAGTGGACGTTGGAGGTCAAATGTCAAAGTATTAAATGATGGACACGGTCAATGACCTTTGACCTACTAAAGTTCAAGGTCACCAAGTGTCAAGGTCACGAGAAATAAGCTTCCAAAATTAGAAAAAAATCAACCGTTTTTTTTATTGTCGAAAAATTGCAACAGGCAGGCCGAATTATCTGATTTTCTGGAATAAACTGGCCAAAGCAATGAGGTATCTGTGTGCAAGAACTTTTTTTTAAAAAACGCTATTTACTGCAGCCGTAATTCGCTAATTCAATATCCATTTTATAAACTTTTGTAATGCATCGTTGGAAAGAGGACAAAAAGCACTTTAATAATCTGAAAATAATAAACCTCCAAATTAATTAGGTCACGCTCTAGAGCAGTCCAAAGTTGTGAATTTTGCTGTTTTCAGGCAGTTATAAAACCGGAAGTAGACGTCGGAGGTCAAAGTATCAACTGATAGCCAAGGTCAATGACCTTTGACCTTCTAAAGTGATAGCCAAGTTGCTATGACGAAAACCGGTTAAATGATTAAATTAATGGTCATCGAATGATGCCATGATAGGTGTTGGCTGATTTGCTGTAATTACACCTATGATTATAAATTAATCCATTTTCAGGATTATGTTAAGGTAAACGTAAGTACCTTGTGTGACATAGAATTTACTAATTATTCAACATTTTCACTGTTTATATTTAGATAACGTGGGTTGCCCTGAATCTGATCGACTGAGGCATTAAGGTTGTGTAAAAATGTAATGTTTAGACCACTAAATCGCATTTCAACATCTCGAAATGATTGATTACTTTGATACACGATCTTAAACCATTCTCATTCTATTAGTATGTCAATGTAATATCAATCGACATTTGAAGCTCAATCTTGCAGTACACCTTTAATGTCTTATTGTAAGGTTGCGAGTCCGGTGTATCCGATTAACCTTAGTAAACTCTGCATCGTTGCGCTGTTCATGGAAAACGAAAAAGCAATTACGCAAAATTGTCGAATTACAGTTGTTCCAAAATCTATATCACATATTTGGAAACCTATATTGGATAATTTTAAAACCCTAACTAATTTAAGGCTCCCAACATATTTGGAAAATATCAAAGAATTCTCTATGGATCATCTTATGCATGAATTACACGGTATCAGGAAGGTTGAATTGTCTGATTCAATTTTTCCTGAATGGGGTTATACTATTGTCTTATTGGTCATAGTTATTTTGGCATTAGTTATTATTGACATTATTGTTTTCAAAAAATATAAACTTAATTGCCTGAGGTCAGGGAAGAAATTGAGAAAACCAACAACAGAAGAACCCACGAAGAAAGCAGAACAGAGTACATTGCCTTTCAACATCTTCCAGTACAATCAACAACTGCACCGACAACTACACAACAACAACATCCATTGGATTGTATCCAGAAATACCAAGAGTACTACAACTAAAAGAAACCAGATCTGGTACTTCTCCTGTTTAAATTTGGTTCAAGAAATCATACTTAAATTATACAGACTGTTCCTGTTGTATCAATCCACTAAAACATCATCTTTTTCCGAATCCGCTGTTATTACAACATTAACCATAATTGTTCCAGTTAGATCAATACGTCAAATAATTGATCTTGTTCCAGTTGTTCCAGTAATAATTTATCGAACTTGTGGCAGTGTTTCTGGGTTCCAGTGTTAGCAGATAATAGATTATATGGACTGTATTCCGTTCCTGTTGCTAAAGCTGGTGGACACCGTTTGGATATTCTGTTGAGTGAAACCAATGTTGGATTCTGTGTCTCTCGTGTTTGTGGCATCGGATATAATTATTATATAATAGTGAGTTATTGGAGTGTGCTTGAACTCCTACCGATGTTTGTTCGTGTTTATGTGTTTATGCGCTCTGCTTTTTTATTTGCTTTCATATATCTTTCAGGGCTACATTCAGAACCATGTGATTAGTTTCTATAGAAAGTTATAGACAAATAGTGTTTAGGACTATTGGTCTCCTGACAATGGGAGTATTGTGACACTTTATAGGTTCTGATGTAGTCCCTTTAATTTAGCTAGAAATTATTTGGTATATTGTATTATTGTTTTCACTGTAAAGGTGATGAGAGAGTGTCCTTGATTATTAAACTAGATTAATGCTGACTGGGCATGCAGGTTTGAAGTGGACAGCTTGCATTAAAGCTACGCCAGCCAATAGCCTGCATGTTGGGCATCCAGGGTCCAGGTCGTGGTATAAGAGAGCCTGTCAAGCCTGGACCGGGAGCCAGAACAGAGGAAGATTCGCCGCCACCAATCTCCTATATCTCTCTCACCACCTTTTCAGAAGATCCATACCTAATAAATATATTAAAACACAACGTGAAGTCTTTTCAACATCTAGAAGTGCTACATCTATACACTTCTTTTGGTGCCGTGACCAGGATCTCGTACGGGCAAAGATATTACTCAAGAAACTTCAGTAAACTTCTGTTGGTAAGTAACAATTTTTACTATGGCTTCAGGTGATCAGTTTTTCGAAAACTTTTAACCAAATTGGAGGTTTGACCACCTCGTTATAAACAATAGTATAACCTCTGCCGTATCTTCTTTTAAGGGGGATCCTAACGCATTCCGCGAATGTACCAACCAGCGGAGGGAAAAAATGCAGAGTCTATAAGATAAGTTTGGCAGGAAATCCTGTCTGGTAAATATAGATCGGCAAAATATAAGATGTCTTGTGTACTCGGGGACACCAGATATAAATAGAAACATGATATTAGGTATGGATTTTCTGACACAAAAGGTGTACGGCTGTATTATGACTTGTCAGCTGTGAGGATAGTGAGGAGAGTATAATATCCCGATGCAAGAGGACAGTCACATAAATTGCGTGATTCTACTATTGTGATACGTCCTCAAATGCAAAATGTTGTTACTGGGAAAGTAAAAGAACTACCCAGGGATATCACTGCAATGTTGCAGGTATCTACATTCGGGAAAGGTTTCTTTTCGGAAGAACCTGGTTTAATGATTGGTAACTATGTTACCACATCAGAATTAGTCAGAACAAATCAGAAATCACTACTAATTGTTCTGAGACAAATAAGACCTACCGTATTAAAAAGGGTACAGTTTTAGGCTCGCTGTCTAATTTAGACAACTATGAAGTAAGATCAGTGCAAAGTTGCCAAGTTTCCGGTGAGTCTGGTAAAAACGATCAGTTAAAAACATTACCGTACCTGTTTATTTTCTTTCACTTAAATTTTCTTAAAGTCAGTTCAGAAATGGTCGGTACTAGAAAAAGAGGCATTTGCTATTAACTAAAGCCTTCAAAAATTGCATTTTTATTTGCATGGTTCTAATTTCGTTATACGAACAGACCACAAACCTCTCCAGTATATTCTTGATTCACCAATGGAGAATAAGAAGGTTCAAATGTGGGCTTTGAATATTTCATCTTACAACTGTACAGTTGAATATATTAAAGGTGAATTTAATTCTTGTGCTGATATGCTGTCAAGATTTTCCCGATAAAGCCTCGTATGATAATTTATGTGGTTCTGAAAGTGAAGAATTGTAACCTGGTATAAGAGACCACAGCTTCGAAGTAACTCTTATAAATTCAAATAAACTGAATCCTAGAGATTAAGTTAAGTGCCAAGCGCCCATTACTGATGATACGAGCGAAATCCAGCATTTAAAATTAAACGAGTTTGATATGGTTGTTGAACAGTCTAAAGATCGAAACATTATCAATATATTCGACAACTTAAAACAAGGGAAATGTAAAGCTAAAATACGCAACCAATTTTTAGTAATTGAAAACCTTGTTTATTTTACATCTGACCCTAATGGTGAACCAATAACACGTTTGTACATTCCAGAACATTTAGACAGTGTATTGATAACCTCCTATCATGACAAGGCAGGTCACATGGGTGTTGACAAGGTATATGACACTATGAAAATAAAATAGTATTTCCCTAACATGTAAAAACAGTTACATGAGTATATTAACAAATGTGTGATTTGTCAACAAAACCCGAGTATAGTGCAAAGTGACATTCCATCATTCCCTTTTGCTAAAATTAGCCTAGATCTGTCAGTTCCATATCACACCACTTTATCTGGCAATAAATACATCATCTCGTTTATTGACTGGTACAGTGGTTGGGTCGAAAGTTTTCCTGTTTCTGATAAAACAGCTCAAAATTTAGTTCACCTACTTTTAGACGTACCTAAAGAAGCCGTTGGACGTCCACTCCGGAAAACTAATTATGCTGCTACTCCCTCTGATAGTGAGGAGAGTGATAAAAGCGAAGCTAATGCTAAGGTACCCTCGTTAACTCAACGCTATAAAAGAGAGATAGAAAGTTCTTCCAGTGAAGAAGACATTCCATTGATGGAACTCTCTAAGCGTTTAAGAGCTCGAGAAAAAGAAAGATCCGAAAGTGATCAAGAGCTCTGGAAATTGAAAGGATCGAAGAATCTGATATCGATCAAGACATGTCATCTGACAAAGATGATGGGCCGATCGAGGTCGACGCACTCAGTAAGAGGAAACGTCGACGGAAAGTTGAAAATACAAAAATTCTTCTAGAAGTGATAGCCAAGTTGCTATGACGAAAACCGGTTAAATGATTAAATTAATGGCCATGATAGGTGTTGGCTGATTTGCTGTAATTACACCTATGATTATAAATTAATCCATTTTCAGGATTATGTTAAGGTAAACGTATGTACCTTGTGTGACATAGAATTTACTAATTATTCAACATTTTCACTGTTTATATTTAGATAACGTGGGTTGCCCTGAATCTGATCGACTGAGGCATTAAGGTTGTGTAAAAATGTAATGTTTAGACCACTAAATCGCATTTCAACATCTCGAAATGATTGATTACTTTGATACACGATCTTAAACCATTCTCATTCTATTAGTATGTCAATGTAATATCAATCGACATTTGAAGCTCAATCTTGCAGTACACCTTTAATGTCTTATTGTAAGGTTGCGAGTCCGGTGTATCCGATTAACCTTAGTAAACTCTGCATCGTTGCGCTGTTCATGGAAAACGAAAAAGCAATTACGCAAAATTGTCGAATTACAGTTGTTCCAAAATCTATATCACATATTTGGAAACCTATATTGGATAATTTTAAAACCCTAACTAATTTAAGGCTCCCAACATATTTGGAAAATATCAAAGAATTCTCTATGGATCATCTTATGCATGAATTACACGGTATCAGGAAGGTTGAATTGTCTGATTCAATTTTTCCTGAATGGGGTTATACTATTGTCTTATTGGTCATAGTTATTTTGGCATTAGTAATAATAATAATAATAATAATAAACTCTTTATTTTACATGGGTCAGAATTAGGCCCAATACACAAGGACATGGTCCTGTCTCACATTCAGCCCATGGGGCAATACATTGGAAAAAAAAAAAAAAAAAAGAAAAAAAAAAAGAAAAAAAAAAAAAAAGAAAAAGAAAATAAAATCGAAAATACATAATATGTCAATATACAATTCGTCTGAAATACTAAAAATACACAAGTACATGTGTATCAAATGGACAGATCTATGTTCCGGCGATCAAGTACATGACCACAAATAAATATACAATACTCCACGTACAATTTGTTTAAAAATACACAAGTACATGTGCATGAATGGACAGATTTTCAACCTACAATTTGTTTATAAAATGGATGTAATATATAGTTCCCGCGGCCATGCACACGACCGCAAAAATCACGTATTATTTCAACGTACAATTTATTTTCAAATACACAATTACATGTGTAAATAATGGACAGATTTATCTTCCGGTGATCAAGTACATGACAGCAAAAACCATATATCATTTCAATGTACAATTAGTTTTAAAATACACAAGTACATGTGTATAAAATGGACAGATTCATCATTCTGCGATCAAGTACATGACCACAAAAACCAAGGGATAGACAAGTACATCTGCATGAGACGATCAGACATCAAAACATACATATAAAAAAAAAAAAAAAAAGAAAAAAGAAAAAAAAAGAAAAAAGAATTGCTATGACGAAAACCGGTTAAATGATTAAATTAATGGTCATCGAATGATGCCATGATAGGTGTTGGCTGATTTGCTGTAATTACACCTATGATTATAAATTAATCCATTTTCAGGATTATGTTAAGGTAAACGTATGTACCTTGTGTGACATAGAATTTACTAATTATTCAACATTTTCACTGTTTATATTTAGATAACGTGGGTTGCCCTGAATCTGATCGACTGAGGCATTAAGGTTGTGTAGTTATTATTAATAGTTATTATTGACATTATTGTTTTCAAAAAATATAAACTTAATTGCCTGAGGTCAGGGAAGAAATTGAGAAAACCAACAACAGAAGAACCCACGAAGAAAGCAGAACAGAGTACATTGCCTTTCAACATCTTCCAGTACAATCAACAACTGCACCGACAACTACACAACAACAACATCCATTGGATTGTATCCAGAAATACCAAGAGTACTACAACTAAAAGAAACCAGATCTGGTACTTCTCCTGTTTAAATTTGGTTCAAGAAATCATACTTAAATTATACAGACTGTTCCTGTTGTATCAATCCACTAAAACATCATCTTTTTCCGAATCCGCTGTTATTACAACATTAACCATAATTGTTCCAGTTAGATCAATACGTCAAATAATTGATCTTGTTCCAGTTGTTCCAGTAATAATTTATCGAACTTGTGGCAGTGTTTCTGGGTTCCAGTGTTAGCAGATAATAGATTATATGGACTGTATTCCGTTCCTGTTGCTAAAGCTGGTGGACACCGTTTGGATATTCTGTTGAGTGAAACCAATGTTGGATTCTGTGTCTCTCGTGTTTGTGGCATCGGATATAATTATTATATAATAGTGAGTTATTGGAGTGTGCTTGAACTCCTACCGATGTTTGTTCGTGTTTATGTGTTTATGCGCTCTGCTTTTTTATTTGCTTTCATATATCTTTCAGGGCTACATTCAGAACCATGTGATTAGTTTCTATAGAAAGTTATAGACAAATAGTGTTTAGGACTATTGGTCTCCTGACAATGGGAGTATTGTGACACTTTATAGGTTCTGATGTAGTCCCTTTAATTTAGCTAGAAATTATTTGGTATATTGTATTATTGTTTTCACTGTAAAGGTGATGAGAGAGTGTCCTTGATTATTAAACTAGATTAATGCTGACTGGGCATGCAGGTTTGAAGTGGACAGCTTGCATTAAAGCTACGCCAGCCAATAGCCTGCATGTTGGGCATCCAGGGTCCAGGTCGTGGTATAAGAGAGCCTGTCAAGCCTGGACCGGGAGCCAGAACAGAGGAAGATTCGCCGCCACCAATCTCCTATATCTCTCTCACCACCTTTTCAGAAGATCCATACCTAATAAATATATTAAAACACAACGTGAAGTCTTTTCAACATCTAGAAGTGCTACACAAGGTCACGGGAAATAAGCCCCCAAACTTTGAAAAAATTCAACCGGATGTTGCAAAAATGCAAAAGCCAAATTCAAAAATCGACTTCCAATGTTTTGTTGCAATTTTTATGTTCTTCCATTTGACACCAAAATCATCTCATTCGGACAAGCCATAATGTCTGAATTAAATTCGCTCAATTTCAGAAAAATCAAAATGGCGGCGAAAGTTGCGCATGCGGCCTTGATTTTATTTTCTTCGCTTTTTTGTATGGCTAATGGCTACCCGATGATACAAGTTTGAATCTCATACATTAATAAAACCGGAAGTTATTCAACCGGACGTAAAACTCCATTTTTCGGAAGTGACGCAAAAATTTTAACCTACTTTTTGGAAATCATTCCATGGGCTACATGTTATATATCGTTGGAAAGAGTACAAAAAGCACCCCAAGAATCAGAAAAAAAACTTCTAAATTAATTAGGTTACGCTCCAGAGCATTTCAAAGTTGTAAATTTTGCTGTTTTCGGGCAGCTTTAGAACCGGAAGTAGATGTCAGGGCTCAAATGTCAAAGTATCAACTGATAGCCAAAGTCAATGATCTTTGAGTTCGATGTCGTTAAAGGTAAATGTTACCAGAAATAGGCCTTCAAACTTTTGAAAGTTGAAAAAGAGAAAAAGCGAAATTAAAAAATATGCGTCGAAATAACAAAATGTAGGCTAAAGTATTACTTAGATTTGTTTTATAAATCGGCCATTTTTTTTTTTCAAAAGATATTCGTCAGCATAAGAGACGGGAAGTCTGGACCCGGAAGTGGCGCAAAATATTTGGCTATGCCAATTTGTTCAGATTCATAGTGTCTCTTTGAAACAAAAATTCGGCGAAAAAATGTCTGCTACAAATTTTCGAAATTAAATTGTTTAATTGCTTTCCTATTGCATATTAGATGTAGATTCTTAAAACCCGACAAAAATCGGGCTAATATTGTGCCTTCTAGAAGCAAAAACTGTTTTTTGTAAATGTTGCATTTTGGCACTTCTAGTTTTGCCAAATAATTCTATTTTATATTAAAACAACACGTCCCAACTACAGAAGGTCTATGGGTCCTACAAAAAGGCAGTTCTAGTACTTTTGAAGGCTGTTAACAAGAATATTCAAGCCCCAAGCCTGAAAATGCTGATATTGGACCATCGATGGCTGTGTTTCATTTCATTATTTTTGTTGGTTTTCAGTTTTCTCCTCGTGATTCAAATAGGGATCCAGAGTGACTGGGGCCTTTTAGACTGATTGTCCCGAGTTAAACCCCACAGCATTGGTCGAGATAATATCTTCGGAATTTTAACCTGGAGCCCTTGACAGTAATGCAGGTCGGAAGGCCTGACAAAGAAAACGTATAGTCGTTCAATCCGACTATATTCTGAGGCCCCATGTATGCTACCTGGAAAAAGAGTAAGCTTGTGCTCCCCTTGTTTGCTTTGCCCATTTTCATAAGCCCTTAAGGTGTCAAATGAAAATATATTTTCATTAGTTTCATTTCATTTCCAGATTCAAATAAACAGATTTAATATGTTAAACAAATAAGATCACTTTTATGGATATACTACTCCTTCCTTTAATTTTTGCAACGTTTCAATTCACATACAGGAATCTTTATCAAGCACAAACTATAATAATAGCAAAACAGAGTAACAACTAATATATGTATGGTAAATATGACATCTATAACTATTTAGGATTAGTGATAATTAAACAACAATAACAAAGGATTAAAGGTAGCAAGCTAATACTAATCAGAGAGAATGAAGCACTACAAGGTAATGATATTTAAAGAGATTAATAAATATAGACCAAAGAGTTACATTATTAAGTCATCCCACATGTCCCTATTTAATTTTGGTTTATACTTCCTAATTTCAATGGCTTCACGTAAGACTCTGTCTTTCCAATTTGGGAGGTTATAGGTTAGAATATCAGGTTCCCAATTGATGTTATGGTTAGGATTATTTTTGATACGCTCTGCTATAGCTGATTTAATAAAAAAAATATCTAGTTTATTACATGCTGCTTTGTGTTCTTTAATTCTAATTGAGATTGGTCGCAATGTTTCACCAATATATGTCTGTTTACAGCTACATTCTAATTTATAGATTATGGCTTTAGGATCCAAGGTAGGTTTGTTGATTCTACCATCAGCTTGAAGGTGGTTCTGTAGGGTTCTTTGACTTTTAAAATTAACATCAATGTTTTTAGAGATGATTCTTTTGATCTGATGGCTAACAGTACCAATATACGGGATCATCATTCTGGTGGGGGGATTGTTCTTCTGAGTTGGTTGATTTTGTTGGTTGATAGTTCTATTTATTGTGTAATTGACTAGTTTTGGTGGGTAATTGTTATTAATAATAAAGGTTTTACGTAGGTAGTCTAGTTCAGCATTGAGTAGGTGATTTTCACAAATCTCATGGGCTCTGCGGGTCAGTGTAGAGATTATTCCTTGCTTGATTTTGGTTGGATGGTTGGATTGGTAGTTGATATACTGATCAGTATGGGTTGGTTTACGATATATATTGGTCTGGATAGTGCCAGTTGTTCTATCAACCATAACATCCAAGAAAGGGATTTTACCTTCATTTGAATTTTATTCTAGGTTGGATTGTATTGAGATGGTGTAGTAGTTCCAGTGGGTCATGTTCATTTTCTAGCACAACAAAGGTATCATCGACTTTTCTAAGCCAAATTAGGGGTTGAAACGGTGCTGTTCTGAGAGCCTTTTCTTCAAATTCAGCCATATAAATTTCAGTGATGAGAGGGCTGATTGGAGATCCCATAGGGAGGCAATATAGTTGTTTAATATGTCCTCAGTGTGAAACTTGATATTAAATCTTTGCTGGATACATTGGCGATATTGGTTAAACTTTAAATCATTTTGGTTATTAGTAGAAGTCTAATGTTAGTTATTATATTACTGATGATCAAGACATTAGTATGAATAAATCCTCGAAGTACAACTGGTCAGGTCAATAAAGTCCTCCTTTAACGTCGGAGGTTTGGATGCGAAATGAGCAATTGAAATTCTTGAAAAGAAACTTTGACGAAACCATAGGCGCGGCATGAGTAGTGTAGGGGGATAATGATGGTATGATTGAAATACAAAAACATCCATCTTTCCAAATAAATCAAGGTTTGGTGGATTTGAGGTTTGTAAATACGTTTAAAAACCCTGCACCCGTGGAGTTGCGGAGAATCCCAAGTTTTTCCCCCCCAGCCACATCTGTCAAAATAGCTATCAGAGGCTGAGAATAGAGGCAGCAAGTTTCGGACTACCTCAGATGTAACTTTCCTTTCCACAAGCTACATAAGCTCCATCTAAATACTTAATAATAGTGGTGTAAGTCATATTTTGGATTATTAAATTTCATACAAAGGCTGAAACCTTTAGAAGTTTTGGTTAAGCTTATATTAATTTATCATTGCATCATATTTTCATCGAATACATTCGCCTAATTGTCATCATAGTTTACAATAGTGGGATATGCCTCACAAGTTTTCTTCCCTGGTATTAAATGGAATTAACAATAATGACCATTTTCACACCGTATTTCACATCATCTCGTTTGTTTGTAGGGTATATTATACCAACCCATTTTTAGATAATCGGTTGAATCTTACCATCTTTTCAATTTCCTGATGAATTGCCCTCTCAAAATAACTGGCTTAGGTAATTAATAATGTTTTATATATCCCAGGGATTATATTTCTTATATAACGGTGATTTTTATATAAATGATAAAATTGATGTAAGTTTTTAAATCTTGATTAACATCAAAAGTCATGGGAAGCGTTTAATGTTTCTTTTAAAAGGGCCTGCCAATTAAGATTAATGTTTCTTTATTCGATACTTGATGGATTAAGACTATTACTTTTCCAGACAAATTTAGTTTTTTAAGTTCATGTTGATGAATATCCTTTAATTCCACTTTCTGAATTAGAATAAAGATGCCTTGGTTTTTCTGTGTTATACTATTACTAGGTATGTAAGTCTAGTTTAAATGTATTCCTCCCATTAATTTCCAAAAGAAATTCTGCTTAACAAACGAGTGTTTTTTTTTTATATGAATTTTTTTTTTTGCATTAATTCTTAACTGTTTGATTTCATTTCTGCTTGAAAAATTGGTTATGCATGTACTAACTTCTTTTATAAACAATTTCTTTTAAACCACCTAACCCACCTTGAAATCGTCTTCAATCGAGAATTTTTACCTATATTTTATGTTCGTTTGGATGTAATGTAAACTAGATGACTATAGAAGTTGGCATCATTTCATGTATATTCCATTCACAATATTCCCTTGGACAGAATATGATTCTACCTAAATGGTTGGAATTGTTTTTCTAAACATTTTTTGTGTATCAGGACTGATAGTATTGATACTAGCAACATTACAATTTTCAGTTAGATGTCTGTGTTTCTAGCGATTGAACTAAATCTAAGCGGTTAATGGCTATTTCCAAAGGCCCTCACATATTATTGAAGCTTTTGTGAAAGTAACGTCATTTCTATAATTACAGAAACCACAAATATCTGATTGAGGAATAGAATGAACATTGTGTGTGTGTGTGTGTGTGTGTCTGTTCACATTTTTCTTGTACTCACTCTACAGTCTACAATTCTCAATGGATCTTTTTTATATGGGTTAATAACATTACAAAGAGGATCCCTATTGATTTTGGTGCTGATCGGAAAATTTTTGGCCGAGATATAGCATAAAACTTCAGAGTAACAGTCTTGTATTTATTTTCCAGTCGACAATATTGACAATTCGACAGACCTCCCCTTTTTGGACGTCACAACCAATCAGAACACGTGAATTCAATAAACCTGCGAATTGTAGTCTCTTTCACCCAGACTAATTACTATTGCATAGATATCAGAAGGACTGGAATGTTTAACCTCGGTCTAAAATTTAATAAATTATGTCGATCTTGTCACTTCTACAGCTTAAAGTTCTTTCTTTTTTTATATCACGAAGGTTTGTGTTTGTGTTATTATATTATCATAGTATGCAGTGCATTCGTCAAACAATTTTATTATGACATGTAAAAATAGTGAGAGTCAATATCTTGACGATAGTCTTCTCGACTGACTTTCCAAAGAAAATCTCCGATTAAGTAGGTCAAATTCTGAAATGGATTTCCTACCCCACATTATGTTGTCATATCGACAAAATATTTAAATACTGGTAGGCCTAATAAAGATTTTATCTTACTAAAATTTATTTGATTCGTCCCGATATCAATAGCCTAAATCAGATATCGCTTGTAAACGTTGGCTTTTTTAGACCTAAGTTTTATTTAGTTTTAACTTCAGAACACTTGACATCTGCCGACGACCGGCTTGAAATTGTGAATGTATCTTTTATAATAGAAGCAAACATTTTTGTGAAAGTCGTGCATCAATCAATAATTCCTGCGATAAATTTCCCGGTAAACTAGCATGACTTACTGCTAATCGCCATCATGTTATTTTCTGTAACGTTTGTTAGATTTGGTGTCATTAAAATATTTGGCATGTGGGTTATTGGCGACTTAAAGTTGATCTGATTTTTGTGTTGTAGGATACTTTTAACCGAGATATATCGTTAAACGTAGAAAAAACTTTAACATATATATCTGTAGTATGGCTGCCATTTGGGCGTATTTCAATGCATCGCATTGCTATCTTTTGGAATTAAGTTGTTATGTTCTATAGCTTAACAGAAATATTGAAGGGACTACTATGGAAAAAATATAAACACAATTTCACCTATTGGTTCGATTTCCAACGAGGTACACTAAATACACGTTAAAAAAAAAGAAATTCTTTTAAGTCTACTAATCTGTAAACAATACGATTTTTATACGCCCACACATAAATGTGGGCGCATATTGTAGTCACCCCTGTCTGTCTGTCTGTCTGTCTGTCCACAATTGTTGTGAACACGATAGAGACCACATTTCTTGATGGATTTTGACCAAATGTGGTGAGTGTGTTTGTTATAACCCAGGGAAGAAAACCTATTGAAAATCAGACCAATCGAAAAATATTCAATGAGTTATTGCCCTTGTTTTTGAAAATTTGTTGTGAACACGATTAAGAGTGTGTTTCTTGATGGATTTTGATGAGATTTGGTGTGATTGCTTGTTATTACTTAAGGATGAAGCCTATTGAAAATCAGACAAATCGAAAAATAAATTGATGAGTTATTGCCCTTGTTCTTGAAAACACATTCATTTTGCGTTCAAAAATGTGTTGTGGACATGATAGAGAGATGGTTTCTGGATGGATTTTGACCAATTTCGGTGCGTGTGTTTGTAATCATCCAAGGATGAAGCCTTCTGTCCGTCTGTCTGTCTGTCTGTATGTCTGTCTGTCCGTCTGCCTGTCCACAATTGTTGTGAACACGATAGAGACCACATTTCTTGATGAATTTTAATGAAACTTGGAATGAGTCTTTGTAATGACCCAAGGATGATGCCTATCGAAAATGAAACCAATCAAAAAATATTTACTATGAGTTATGAGTTATTGCCCTTGTCCTAAAATTCCTTGTGAACACGATAGGGAGCCGGGTTCTTGATAGAATTTGATGAAACTTGGTGTGAGTGTTTGTTATAACTCGAGGATAGACCCTATTGAAAATCAGACTAATCAAAAAATATTTATTGAGTAATTGCCCTTGTTCTTTAAAACGTGTTCACTTTATCAGCCTCTGATTCTTTGTAGACTTGATAGAGATCTGGTTTCTTGATAGATTTTGACAGAGCATGATTTGAGCCTTTTACATTTAAAATATTGTATTTACTGATACCTCTTGTACACGGCCCGAATAACTAAGGCTGCCAATGGTGGGCGTATTACGATGGGCCATCGCTATTGTTGACTTATTTATTCTGTCTCATCTTAAGACAGCTCATACTTTAACTGATATGTAAGACGAACAAAATAAAAGCCTAATACACGAAATCAAGAGATGTGTCTTTGAATTTCAAATGCCTACAAGTATTTGATTTCGATTGCTATTGACAGTGGGATAGATTTATAGGTCAGATATTGCATGTAGATGAACGAGAAAATAGCAGTATGTAGCCATTGGGTAGACTTGAACACATATTAATAAAAAGTCAATATGTTAAAAAAAAAAATAATTCGTCGCAGATCTTCTCTTCAATCAATTAAGACAGCCACAATTTGCATCTTATTGGTCCTATATGAACATAATACAATTGACTTTGTCGAAGTTATTAATTAAGTTTACTTATTTCTTTATGATTTTCGAATCCTATTGGAATATTTATCACATTTACAGTTGTCGGTGTCAGATTTATTCACAGTAACTGCGTCATATTATTACTCTTGTATAGGCGGGTAATCGAAAACGAGTAGGAAAATTGATGACTATCAACGTTTCTTATACGTATATGTTTACAAGGGGAGTAAAGATTTCGTAATACATGTAGTATGTTAGTATAGGGAAGGGAAGATTTCTTTATTATAGTATGAGAATAAAGATCTGTAATAATATCAAATTTAACTGGTAAGGGGAATGAAGATGGTTATGGTCAAAATGGAAATAAAGAATCTGGAACATTTATTTTGACAAGAGAAATAAAAAACTTAAGGAATATCAACATGAATGTTTACAATGGGAATGGAGATTCGTAAAAGTGTTATCTTTATGTTGAAGATAGAAGAATTTGTAACAGAATCAATCTGTATCAGTATTATTTTTATGTTGATAAGGGGAGTGAAGAATCTGTAATAGTATCAAGTTTTTATTTTAACAAGAGGACATAATTATGATGGATGATTGCATTTTAATCAGGGCTCGAAATGTCCGCCTGTCTAACTGTCTACCTATCGCCGACAGGTGCTTATTCCACTTGACAGGTAGAAAAAAAAGTTAGAAATAGTCAATATATAATTCTCCAACGTATATGTTTTTCGCCGAGCGTTCAATCTTTTATACTAAGAAAAGACGTAAATCAAAGATCAACATCAAAATGACCAATAGTATGAAACCAGAATGTTTTTTGTTGGCTTTTTCTGTGAATTGTTTACGTCGAAAGTAGATCAATGTCTTAATAGTGTCGCTTTTATCACTGGCGTCATATTGCCGCAAGTCACGAGTAAAAGTAAATTTCTGTATTTGATAAATGGGATTCATCCCCGATATATCTGGTTGTTATTTAAAGGATATGTGAAAAGAAATATGAAAATCGTTGAATTTGATCAAAAGCATTTATTTTTAAAAGTAAACTAACATATCTATCAATTCCAACAAATTTTTTTTTTTCAAAAAACGTTTAGAGTAGAAAAAAAGGCTTTCAAAGTAGGCTTCTTTAGCATGAGTCGAACGTTAATGAGCTAGGCGATCACGTGACCGCATGACGTCAGAGATGCCCAACTAAAATAAAAACAAATGGAGAACTAAGCCTAGCTAATATTATTATAACCTTCGGGAGTTTAGCGCTTTAATTTCTGATCATATGTGGGCAATGGAGGATTTATCAGCTGGTATAGAGTCATTAGAAATTAAGCCATATCAATTCGAACCATTAAAACGCTCCATATCTGACGAAACTGCCAAGCTTTCAGACTCCCCCCAGTCGGATTCTTCCGATCCATCAGAACTTGACACAGATACGGAAGAAGAGGATGATCCCCGTCTTGGAAATACGACATGGTAGGCAAAAACTTTTCACAAACTCTTTTAAATTGGCTCTCAACAATAAAATTGATCGGAAGAGGCTTCACACAGACCACCCAATATACATTTTAAAACATTCATTTTAACACACGCCATCAAAACTCGAAAATGATTTCACTGTACAACATTGACATAACGTGGAGCCTCGTTTTGATTTTCAATGAAAATCTGCATTCAGGCGTGATAGGGACACTTTTAAAATGGTAGTGGACGGTCGTTGTGAAGGTAAGACCAATTTTTATTATATGAAAATGGCCATAAAGGGTTGGAGTATAGATTTATGTGCATATTTGTTGCTGACATCCATTCGTAAGGGAGGAAATAGGCAAAAAGTGCGTAGCCGATTCGGGAGACATGAATCCGACTGAAACGATAGCCTAGCTAGAGCAAGGATCTCTGACCCTAGAATAGGCCTAGTCAATAGGCCTAAATATAAAAATTCGTAAAAAATTGACAATACTATGCCACAGATAACTCGGATTAACTTAGCCCATGTACGTTCCTTTTACTTTATAAGATCTAGGCCTACTCATTTCTTCTTCAGTTCAATCTTCAACATTCGTAGGTGTAAGTCAGAATTTTGAAACTCACCTGCAACCTTTGCCTCTTGGCAAAAGCCCCTCCACCTTTTCGACGATCGCCTCTTTTGTTTTTCTGGTCAATGCTGGCATGAGGCCTAAGTGGTTCACGAAAAATGGTTGGCACGGCACCTGCCTTGAGCTTTGGATTGGCGTTCACATATCCATATTGGGCTAGTAAGACTGGGTTCCGGTCATACGCATCGTCTGCAAAATGATCGGAACACAGCCTGGAATATTTAGTGGGGGAAAAATTCTTCCGCTTCAGTTTGACAATCCAAGTTTTCACAAGATGTTCATCTTTAGGAAAGCGGAACATATGAACACCAGAGCCCTTTCCTCCGCGATTATTACAGCCATAGGCCACACACTGCGGCATAACGTCAATGTAAACAATATGGCGGGTGAATTAGATTGGGCATCTCTGACGTCATTTACAAAAGGTCACGGAAACGACCTTTCATTTTTGCATATTTCAGACCTGTGTTTTTAAAAGGATTTTTAGCTATTTTAGAATTATTTCTAATTTTTTTTATTGGTTGCAATCGATAGATGAATGATTTTACTTTTCAAATAGGTGGTTTCAAGCCTTTTTTGAAAATCTCTTCACATATCCTTTAACAATAAAGCCATATCCCTACAATCCCCTCTTACCTTGTTTTGACATTTCTAAGGCCAATGCTAAGGCCAAGATTTTTGTAAATGACGGTAAATATCTAAACCGAATTGTACCAGTACAGGATAATCGTTAATAGTGCGCACGCGTCAATTACGGGCGATATGTATAGTACCTATTAAGTACAGATTGTTTTTAGTTTGCTATGAACAAGGTTGTCATTTAAGTTCTGATTTTTGAAATATGCCACTATCATTTTCTGCTTATAGACATGCATGTTTTGCACTCATTAATCCTGGTGGTTCTTCGGTATAAAGTTTATTTTTAGCTGCTATCTGTGCTGTGGAATTTTTTATGTTTCGTAAAAATCGTTTAGAGTATCCACGCTCTTTCACAGGCTTGGTTGAAATCAGAAGACCTTGTGCAAAGTCCGTGAAGTCGTAAAACTTGTGACTTAATTATTCAAGAAAAAGTATGTTTTGGATGAAATGAGCTCTAATGCAAAAATTGATGAGTGTCGGTTTCTTTGAAATATACTTTAATATCTAGTTTATTAGTCTCTGCTATGGAATCCCCTTTAAAAACAGTGGTATCGAGAAAATCTATGCTTTTGTGGCTGACGTTGGCCGTTAGTTTGATGGCCGGATGGTGGTTATTGAGGTTAAAATTAATGCATCGGTTATTTAGACTATACTGACTGGGGGGTAAATTGGCTATGATTATCAAACCATACGAAATTATTTCAGAGATTTATGATCATTAAAATTTAGGTAAGGGGACAGGCAAGAAATGTAGGTGACAGGTGAAAAACATATTTCCTGTCCCTTGCGACTCTTTATGCATATAGTCTGAGAGCTAGCTGAGATTTATTTGACATGAAGGCTACAAAAGCTTTGACTGGCAGGCGGGGTACATGAACCCTATTTGTGCAAGAAATGGGTTTTCTTAAGTGCGACCAGTGGTGGGTGGGTGGGGTGGGGGGCGCCCTTCAAAGTACCCCCAAATTAACTTTTATTTGACATGGCGCCTACAAGCCTGAAACTGATGCTAAATTCTAGGGAAAATCATACTAATTATGAATCGCCAACTTAAGACAAGATTTGTGGTGGAATGGTCACTTAAGAAACACACTAATTAGTGCTAATTAGGGTTTTATTTGACATAAAAGCTACAAATTTGAAACAACTTGTACAACGTTGAGTAAGGCCCCTATATCAAGAAACATTAACTTAAGAAAGAATTTTGTGGTGGAAGTGTTCCTTAAGAAAAGGTCAAAGGTCACGATTAATGGTTTTCGTGTTCCAGAACTGTTAAAACATTACGGTAATGTGTATTACACATAGTATATACAAAATTTACCCGAATGTGATGAGAACAGGTAGTAATACTTTTATCATTGATGCATGCTCAGTCGTAAATTAGAAAAAAATCTATAAAAAAAACACCTTTAAAATGCACTAATTTCACCCCTGGCTAGTAACACATTTATTTGATGTGAAACCTAAAAACTAAAACCTGGTTGAAAATGTAGAGCTTGGTCCCTTCATAAATAATCACCAACTTATGAAAGAATAATGTGGTGGAAAGGTCACTTAAGAAAAGGACAAAGGTCAATTTGCACTGAATTACCGATTGCCATGTTGTGTCCTCCTGCGATTAATGTAAACAATCAATAAATATTGGTAAGACCTGTAACATCACACAGTGATTACTCATCTTCATCCGAGGTTGGCATATCTTCCTCATCTGAGGAGTACTGTTCAAGGTCCAACTCGCCTCATCATCCTGAGCGCTCTCTCCTCCACTTGGTGCAAGTGTTTCCGGTAGTTGAGGTCCGTCAAACCACACCACTTCATAGACATTGTCCTGAAGATCCGATCCATCTTCTTTGGTAGGTTGTTGCTGTATCATCTTTTCGTGAGCATCTGCCCACATCTTGGCAACAAATGTTGCACGCTTGATTTGCTGGATGACTTCAGCCTCACAAGGTGGAACCATTGTTACATCGAGCGGATTCTTTGCTATAGCTTTTGGTGCGTACGCTTTCTCAAACACCTTATAATGATGTGTGTTCAGATGCGTCTCATGTTTTCAATTCGCCCCCGCTTTAGCACCATACATCCTTGCCGTAAACATCATGATGTCTTCCATGGCCTTTACTCGCAACTTTCCTTCAGCCATTTCTCCAAATGCTTTTTTTGGAACACTTGGTTTTCCTCCAAAATTTTGAACGGGCGTTTCTTCCCTTTTTTGTAAAACGCAATGTGTAATCTGAGCCTGTAAAGGCATGGATGCCAGGAAGTGCTCTACACAACTGTGTACCCAGTGTCGTGCTAATGGAACTCAAATCCACGAACCTCCTGTTATTGTCTGCTGACGTCCCTACATCCATCAAAATCTGAGCATTGAATCTTTCACAGTGATTCAGCAGAATGATAGCCACATCTGTGTCTGATGCTCTCACTACTATATTAGCTGCTCCGTCCTCTTCAACGTGACGGACATGAGTACAAATTAGCGTATCGGCTTCTTCGTGGTTGGTCTTCAACGCCTCAACATCTTCTCCGATCACCTTCCCATCGGTCACAGTGAATCGGTAGCAGGTCCAAAGATAGGATAGATACACCTGACGTCCTTGAATGATGACAGCATATTCTGGTGACTCCCACTCAAAAGCAAGAAATTTTGGAAGTTGTTCTTTGAATGACCTGGATTGGAGACTATGTCGGATATTTCTCGGTCGACGTTGTTCTGGTCCAGTTATGGTATACTCCATTTCTTCTGCTTGATCCAGACCTCTCTGTACCCTTTCACTGTCTTTAATGGACGGCACAGGGTAGGCATCGAATACAAGATGAACTCTCCTATTGGAAAGGGCTGTAACCTGATGTAAAATCGTTGCAGCTAAGCCCCCATACGTTCCTGGTATGTTGGGTGGAAGTACATGTAGCAGAAACATTCTATCTATGACAACTGCATGAATGAGGCTTGGTATAGTAGATTGAACCTTGCTCTCAAGAACATGCAGGAGATTACTCTTCTCAGTCTTCACCATCAAGCCGTCGGTGTTACACATCGATAGGGGAACTGGTGACAATGGGTAGGACAAGACGTGTTCCAAATCTAGTTTTCTCTGGCAAGCTGTGATAACCAGACGTCCCAAAAGATCACGAGTACAAACCAGGGATGCAATACGTTTGTCAGAGGCACGCTTGTTTACTTTGCCATTTTCCTTGCAGGTTGTAAGCTTCTCCTTCTGGATGGGGCGTTCAAATCGATCTGAGTCATCAATGCAGGAAGAAACAAAGTCCTTGTGCCTTGCCTTTCCTCTCTCCCTCACACCAAGCAAACACGTCTGGACTGATTCTGTTGCGGCTTTCCCTGTACAGATGTTAAACAACTTGGGATGTGTCTCCTCCATTTGAAAGGGATTGCAAGAATTTTGTATCTGGTCGATTACTTTCTGGAGGTCGCTCGAGTCCCTTTTGATGCGTGCTACACGTAGTTCAGCCGTTATGTCCTCAGTCTGAGATGAACAGGTCATGTCTTGTGCCATTGAAATAATAGCAGCTCTTGTAGACTTGGTTATCATCCAACGTACCTGTGAACTGTAGTTGTTCGTTACAGATGACAAACCAGTCTGCCTGGAAGCTGCGTCTGCATTCACCGTCTGCTCTAGAGTTAGATCAACCGGACACATACTGAAGGGTTTCCTCGTCTTCCTGACAGTGAAGGCGCTTTTCTCTAGGATAGTGCGAAGCCCTGGGTGTGTGTAGTCTATGGTTGCCAAATTAAGTCTGTTAAGTAATTGTTGGGGATCATCTGATAAAAAAGTTATTCCTTCTCCAGATATCAAATTATTGAATTCGTCTTTTTCTTCTATGATTGGATTATTTTCAACATATTCATCTGGTTCATCAACTTCATTCATGGCTCTGATATGTAGCTCTACTTCTTTCAATCTATTTGTAGAGCTCCTGTTTTTTTTAATAGCGTGAAGAAGTTTTAAATATTCTATCAAATCATTGTATTCCCCAATGGCAATGTCTCCTCCGTTAATCAAATCAATTAATCCTTGTGTTAATTTATATCTAAAGGGTTTTGTATCGATCTTTAATTTTAGATTTGATTTTATCTTTAGTTTTAATGTATTCTTTATTTCTCTTTAATATTTTATTCCAATCAGTCATTTTTTAATTACAAATATTTGTCATAACTTTTTGTCCAGCTGGTTTTCTTGTATTTACAAAGATCTATCCATGATCGTCAGGATTGTTCCATTGTCTTCTACAAAGTTTTTTAAATTCGTCTTTCTCCATACTATGAATTATTGATTGGAGTATTTGAGATAGATCTTTATCGTTTAATTCAAACAAAATAAAACAATTAGCATTCTTTCTAATAAACATTCCGTCCATTCCATAAAATGATTGAGATTGGTATATACAATGACAATTGTGATGTCTTCCTTTAGTAAAGAATTCTTGTGGAACTGTTTGGTCACAGTCATCGAAAATGATCAGGTTTTTCCTTTTCTTGTCGATATTAGACAAATCTAAATCGTTCACATTCTTGGTTTGTACAACTTGAATATCAGTGATGGGTTATTTTCTTTTATACAATAATTTATAAATTCTTCAGTAGTTTTGTTATTTTGAAGATCTTCATCCTGTTCATAAATTCGAAATATTTGCTGTATGTCTTCTTTTTGTAAATATTCTAAGGCTTTCAGAAATTGATAATTGAGTTGATGTATAAATGTAAAGGGAATTAAAATCTAGTAATTTGGGTGTTGTTAACATCTTAAATAATAGGTGAGTTTTTCCTGATCCTGATTGACCAACAATACACATTAACATTGGATTTTGTGGAAACCTATCTGAAAGTTTAAATTTGGCAGCCATTTTTTTTAATAAGGATTTAATACAATACTTTCACCTTTATATTTTGAAAGAAATAAACCATCAGCACTGCGAATGTGTTTAAGTATTAATCCCTCTCCTTCTTTTTGAATCTCACTTTCACCCGTATCGATTTGATCAATTAACTTAGACAAACCTTCTTTTACTTTTTTCTTGGTTGCGTGATTGAATTGTTTAACACTTGCTAAGATATCCTTGATTCCCGAACCCCTGGCTAATTTTCCATTTCTAAATTATGTCTACGTTTTTCTCTGGCTTCAGCTTCTTCTGCTTTTTTCTTATTTACCGCTGAAGCTATACCACTTGCACCACCGACAACAGCACCTGCAGCTGCTAATCCTCCGAAAATTAATGGGAGAAGTAATAGAAACCCACCTTCTTTAGCTTGCTTGTCTATTTCATTATAATTAATATTGTCCAGTATTTTATGATTTTTTAGTTTGTTAATCACCGATTGTGAAATATGTATCTTTATACCATTATAAGTAATTGTTTTCGGTTTTCCATTTTCGAATGATTCTAATATTTTAGCGACTAAAACTTCTGGATTCATTTTTTAAGTTAGAAATTTATTCAATCCTATTCATCTTTCTATCCATTATATTTATGATATGACGAGATTCCTCTTACAAGAGACAATACCCTACCATATCTCCTGCTGTTTTTTCAATGTATACAGACAACTGTACGCCTGTTTTGAACAAATCTTCTTTATGAGCAGAGAGATCAAAACAAAATATAGGATAATTTAAAATAAAATCGAAATAATTCGCTCATGAGCTTATAGTTTCTATACAACTCATTAAAATCCTTTATATCAGAATTAATTTTCAAAGTTTGATTTGGATAATTTTCATTGTTTAATCTTACTTGAACCTTTTTTATTTTAGGATCTCCAAAGTTGTCACCAGTTACTTTAAAAAGGTTGTTGTTGTTCGTTTGTGAATCTGGAAGATTTATGAAACCAAGTATTAAATATCTCGCTGGTTTTGTGGTATTTGTCACTTGCCATGTGAAATTCTCCCCTGTGATTGCTATCGATCCAATCGTATTTCTTCTTAAAAATGCTATTTCAATATCTTTTTTCAAACTACTAAGACGTCTTGTTTCTACTTCGAGTTTGGGGTTATTACTGGCACGTGTAATTGGATATCGGTTATTTCTAATTTAGCATTTGAATTGTTTTCTCCAAAAAATAATCTATCGTTATTTATAAATCTTTGAAGATGGATTTTGAAGGGTAGACCAATGTAAACTTTCCTGTGCTCGAGTAATCCAAACAACGGGTAGAGACTCCAGTTTATGTACGAACCCCAGCTATTTCTATCAATAGGTTTATTGTAAAATACAACCCTCTGTTTATAACCTTCATTATTTTGAAATTTGGTGATATTGATCAAGTTGTTAACACTAGTTCTAACTGACGCCAGGTTGGCGTCTGCTGCTACATTTTCTTGTTGAGATTGTATTTCCCCATCTCCCGTGTCTGGCATCCAACCCGATGCCGTTGTATAATTTTTTGGATACAAAAGAGTTTTAAGCATTGTGTCAAACTCACCTGGGTGTTTGATTGTTTCAATTATATTTAAATCGGCTTCTCAAACCATTTCGCTGAATAAAGAGGGGAAGAATTTTTTTCTAATGTTACCTTCTGCTGGGGGAAACGGTTTTGATTGGCTCCATCTTTAATTTTGAAATCACAGCGGAAGTAAGCATCGGAAAGAAGTAACCAATTGGACAACGAATTGATTTCAAATCTGACTCTACCTCCGTCATTAATCTGAGATTTGAACCCAACAGTTGGAGATATAATGATGTAGTCTTTCTTTTTTTTAACTAGTGTTAACAACTTGATCAATATCACCAAATTTCAAAATAATGAAGGTTATAAACAGAGGGTTGTATTTTACAATAAACCTATTGATAGAAATAGCTGGGGTTCGTACATAAACTGGAGTCTCTACCCGTTGTTTGGATTACTCGAGCACAGGAAAGTTTACATTGGTTTACCCTTCAAAATCCATCTTCAAAGATTTATAAATAACGATAGATTATTTTTTGGAGAAAACAATTCAAATGCTAAATTAGAAATAACCGATATCCAATTATACGTGCCAGTAATAACCCCAAACTCGAAGTAGAAACAAGACGTCTTAGTAGTTTGAAAAAAGATATTGAAATAGCATTTTTAAGAAGAAATACGATTGGATCGATAGCAATCACAGGGGAGAATTTCACATGGCAAGTGACAAATACCACAAAACCAGCGAGATATTTAATACTTGGTTTCATAAATCTTCCAGATTCCCAAACGAACAACAACAACCTTTTTAAAGTAACTGGTGACAACTTTGGAGATCCTAAAATAAAAAAGGTTCAAGTAAGATTAAACAATGAAAATTATCCAAATCAACCTTTAAAAATTAATTCTGATATAAAGGATTTTAATGAGTTGTATAGAAACTATAAGCTCATGAGCGAATTATTTCGATTTTATTTTAAATTATCCTATATTTTGTTTTGATCTCTCTGCTCATAAAGAAGATTTGTTCAAAACAGGCGTACAGTTGTCTGTATACATTGAAAAAACAGCAGGAGATATGGTAGGGTATTGTCTCTTGTAAGAGGAATCTCGTCATATCATAAATATAATGGATAGAAAGATGAATAGGATTGAATAAATTTCTAACTTAAAAAATGAATCCAGAAGTTTTAGTCGCTAAAATATTAGAATCATTCGAAAATGGAAAACCGAAAACAATTACTTATAATGGTATAAAGATACATATTTCACAATCGGTGATTAACAAACTAAAAAATCATAAAATACTGGACAATATTAATTATAATGAAATAGACAAGCAAGCTAAAGAAGGTGGGTTTCTATTACTTCTCCCATTAATTTTCGGAGGATTAGCAGCTGCAGGTGCTGTTGTCGGTGGTGCAAGTGGTATAGCTTCAGCGGTAAATAAGAAAAAAGCAGAAGAAGCTGAAGCCAGAGAAAAACGTAGACATAATTTAGAAATGGAAAATTAGCCAGGGGTTCGGGAATCAAGGATATCTTAGCAAGTGTTAAACAATTCAATCACGCAACCAAGAAAAAAGTAAAAGAAGGTTTGTCTAAGTTAATTGATCAAATCGATACGGGTGAAAGTGAGATTCAAAAAGAAGGAGAGGGATTAATACTTAAACACATTCGCAGTGCTGATGGTTTATTTCTTTCAAAATATAAAGGTGAAAGTATTGTATTAAATCCTTATTAAAAAAAATGGCTGCCAAATTTAAACTTTCAGATAGGTTTCCACAAAATCCAATGTTAATGTGTATTGTTGGTCAATCAGGATCAGGAAAAACTCACCTATTATTTAAGATGTTAACAACACCCAAATTACTAGATTTTAATTCCCTTTACATTTATACATCAACTCAATTATCAATTTCTGAAAGCCTTAGAATATTTACAAAAAGAAGACATACAGCAAATATTTCGAATTTATGAACAGGATGAAGATCTTCAAAATAACAAAACTACTGAAGAATTTATAAATTATTGTATAAAAGAAAATAACCCATCACTAACACCAACTGATATTCAAGTTGTACAAACCAAGAATGTGAACGATTTAAATTTGTCTAATATCGACAAGAAAAGGAAAAACCTGATCATTTTCGATGACTGTGACCAAACAGTTCCACAAGAATTCTTTACTAAAGGAAGACATCACAATTGTCATTGTATATACCAATCTCAATCATTTTATGGAATGGACGGAATGTTTATTAGAAAGAATGCTAATTGTTTTATTTTGTTTGAATTAAACGATAAAGATCTATCTCAAATACTCCAATCAATAATTCATGGTATGGAGAAAGACGAATTTAAAAAACTTTGTAGAAGACAATGGAACAATCCTGACGATCATGGATAGATCTTTGTAAATACAAGAAAACCAGCTGGACAAAAAGTTATGACAAATATTTGTAATTAAAAAATGACTGATTGGAATAAAATATTAAAGAGAAATAAAGAATACATTAAAACTAAAGATAAAATCAAATCTAAAATTAAAGATCGATACAAAACCCTTTAGATATAAATTAACACAAGGATTAATTGATTTGATTAACGGAGGAGACATTGCCATTGGGGAATACAATGATTTGATAGAATATTTAAAACTTCTTCACGCTATTAAAAAAAACAGGAGCTCTACAAATAGATTGAAAGAAGTAGAGCTACATATCAGAGCCATGAATGAAGTTGATGAACCAGATGAATATGTTGAAAATAATCCAATCATAGAAGAAAAAGACGAATTCAATAATTTGATATCTGGAGAAGGAATAACTTTTTTATCAGATGATCCCCAACAATTACTTAACAGACTTAATGTAATTATTGAAGCAATGAAACATGGATATCAATCTGATTCAAATGAAATCCACGCTATTTTAAAAAGATGATTATAGAATTATAGAAAAAGACGATTATATACGTGTTATAAAAAATGGATGAAGAATTTTTCATAATAACATCTAAGTCCTCGAAAATAAGATTAACCCTAGATTATGAATGTGAACTCGATCCAAATAAAAACTATAAGTTAGGACTAAAATATTTTTCAGTTTACAATTCAATAAGAAATGTTAGTGAACAGAATAACAAATTGAAAATTTCTAAAGACAATGGAAGAACATTTAAATTATAAACATTATTACCAGGAAGTTATGAATATGTTTCCATTAACGAATTTATATCTCAATTTGTTGGAAGTCATAAGGATAGACCAAATATTGAATTCGAAGGTAATTTAAATCTGAACAAAATAAAACTAAATCTAAAAGACAAACATCAAGTAGATTTCAATGTAGAAAACTCAATAAATGAATTATTAGGTTTTGATAAGAAATTGTATACCAAATCTACACTTGCTCCTTATTAAGCAAATATTGAAAACGACATCGATATTATCAATATTCATTGTAATTTGGTTTATGGTGGATTTTTCAATAAAAGCAAACAACAAATCATTTTCAGTATTCCAACGTTTACAGTTCCAATCGGTTATAGAATAATAGAAAAACCGTTTCAAACAACATATCTTCCAATAAATACCACAGGTATTAAAGATATCAATTTAGATATACAAGATGGATATGGAAGATATTAAGATTTTGGTAAGGAAGAAATATGTATTCAATTACACGTTTCCTCATCTTCATCTAAAATTATGTAATCGTAATCATCGAATTCGTAATTTTCAACCATATTAACTTCATCTTTATTATTATAAGGATACATAATTCCATTTCTGTTTGGTTGTTTTCTTTTAATCAAATTCAAATTATGTTTCAATTCATTTTCAATATCTTTTCCATTGGCTAATTTAAGATAATCTTCCACACTCAACTTTGATTTTGTATATCCTTTAAATGTTTTCTTTTCCACTAATTCTCCGTTAGATGTTAGAATGATATTGTATTTTACTTTTGGAGCTAAATATAAACCAAATATTATACCGCCATCTCCATAATCATTCTTTCCTTTTCCATATTCCGTTTCAGAAGTTAATCCAGCTTTTTCTAAAATATCCCAATTCCTATCTGATATTATAAACTATCGGTATCAGTATAATATATTTCTGGTTTTCTAAAACCATCAATAACGTGAATAAAATTATTCATTATTCGTTTGCTATGTGATAAGATGAATGAACCCAAATGACTCGGAGTTAATCTTGTTGTTTTTGTTGGTTTGATAATTTCAGGTTGTTCCTTTTCTTTTTCCACTATATATTGTTGTTCATTTACTTTTTCATAACTTTTTATATTTGAATCAAAATTTGCTTTAAGAGTTTCTTCAGACCATAAATGAAATTTTATTCTGTATTTATATCTTTCTGAACAGTTTTTCCGTATAAAGAATTACCCAATAATTTCATACAATCACTGCCAACTAAATTTCCCTGTTGTTTATATTTGTTTCTTTCTTCCTTTCAAGTTAAAACATAGTCTTTAAAAGGCGGTGTTTTGAACTTTTCTTCATACACTATCCCATCTAATATTTTGATAATGTTTCCACCAGCTCGAACAATTTCCTGTATGTCAACAGAAGTGAGAACGTCATTACAAAAACCATTTCTAAATCGTATCTTATCACCAGATTTTGTTTGAGGTTTATAATCCTCTATAATAGTGTAAGTTATTTTGTCTATGGCTGGTATTGGTTGAAAAAACATATTTTTGGATACTCAAACCAAACAGATAAAATAGCACACCTTGGTCTAAATTGATTCAGCTTTTGGGTATTCACCATCACACATAGCAGAGGCATATAAACCGTTAGCGTCAATTGCCATTAATTTAGAACAAGAGATTTTCTTTAACTCTTCGTTAAAATCTTTAGTAGACTCTTGGTATTTTTTGAATAACTCAATTATATCAGAATCAGACTTTTCTGTATATATATTAGATATTGGTAAACGAAGTATGCCTCTTGTGGTTTTGAGAGGACAGTGAGTTATTTTTGACATATTTTTAATAATAATCCAATTATCAAAACCACTACCTTTATGAGAAACTAAAGTTAATTGTTTTTGATCAACATTTCCTAAATATTTTAACATTTGATCTATACAATCTGTACCTACAAATATATGAACTATATTCATTATTTTTTCATAAAATTCTTCAGGAACATTATCTGTGGGTTTTAGATCTGGAAAACGATAATTTATTCGTTCTAATATTTTTCGTAGCTTTTCCAAATTGACTAAAGAGCATGCTTATGGTATTGTTTTACCAGTTTCTTTTTCTGTATACGTCTCAGAATCCCAAGAATAAAGAGTTTCAGGTTCGGAGTTTTGTGACATGGAAGCTGGATTAAATTCTGAAAAAAGTTTAATGTTTTCGTTAACACAGGATTTCCATACTTGTTCATAGTTGTTTTCTATTTCTTTTATTCCTAAACTTTTGTTATCTCTTTTTATCAAACAGTTGTGTAAATACTATGTTGAGCCGGACCCAACTAGTTTAACCATAGACCAATATCGCATTCTCGATGAATATATAACAAACACAACTTGTTTCGAAAATTGTTATTATAATATTCCACCAGAAAGGATAATACAGTAGTCAGTGGATTGGTAAACTGCAACAAAACAAAAAACAATGCTTACAATGTGTATGAAAAGAACGTATTAAAGCTTTATGCAAATAGGCCTAGCACACAAATCAATCAAATAAAAACAAAAGTAGAAATTACAGTTCAAATGTCGGTCATAGATAACCTACAGTTCGTATGCGTTTAATAAATCACTTATCCGAATTAACGTAGTCAAACAGATTGAATAATAGCAGTTTATAAATGTATAAAACATACTTGACAGTGATATGTCTCGATTTCCTAAGAAAATTTAAAGTTGTCCATGTTACATGTGTTGATATACTGATGCAGACGGTGTCACAGGAGTTAAAAGCCGTTAATAATTACGGTGAAGACGGATATCGGTCCAGTGCGATTTGTTCCGGGTAATTATGAGAACAAAATAGTAAACATTGAATGTGAAACAGAACAAATACAAAACCCATTCTGTTGGAGTGTTTATTTTTCTAGGATATAAAGTTCTATCTTTAGGGTTATAAATTTGGAACGAAGTTTCATTTTTTTCATTGAATTCTCCGATTCGAGCTTGAGTGATAATTCTCTTCTGTTATGTTTTGAATAGGAATAAATAAATTTATTAAATTCGTTTGTCAAATCACGTTTAAAAACATAATTTACACACTTGATAAAACAAGCTCCGTCAGTTGGAATATAACAATATTTTCCAACATATTCTTCGATTGTAAATAGCAATTGAGTTCCTTTTCATATATTTGATCTTTTGATTGGTTTGAAAACATCTTTATGATATATTATATGACCAGTAAAAAACCAATCTGAACTATCTGATTTTTCACTCATATTATTGACAACTCTAGAAATCATTTGAACATTAAAAAAAGATAAATTCATATTTTGTTTGAATTCACCATCTTCAAAAATTTTTCCATCGATTTCAATTTGTCCATTAAAAGTATTAAACTCTTCAATTATATCAGAAACCACATTTTCAAATAATTCATTGTCAATTTTTTTCTTCGGTTTTACAGCATTAGGTTCTTTTTTTTAAATTAATCTAGTCATGTTTCTTTTTCAATTTTTTATGTTCTATTTTTAAGGATTCAATTTTTGTTAACAATTCATCGAATATTTCATTAAATTCTTCGAGTTCTTCTATGGTAATTATTTTATCTTATTAAATTTGATATGGTTTTGTAATATAATTTCTTTTTAGTGGTAAACCCAATTAAACCACATGAAGATGTTTGAATAGCTGTAAGAGCTCCTAAGATAGTTGGAATAAATATTGGAAGAGAAATACTTGCTGTTATAGTAGTTGCTGTTGCTATAAGACTAGCTGATATAACACTTACAGTTTTAAAAGT